>JBAGKK010040783.1:0-10524 GCA_037177015.1 Euceroptres primus | reverse complement strand
TTGACTCTTTCACTTCCACGTCTTCCTTCCTCTGACCTTCACATTTTAGTACCCTTTCTCACCATGTAACCTTCTCACATTCTCTTTAATCAGAAAAATCCAACACCGCTTCGCCTCTCCGTCCACTCAATACCACGTACGCACCGGAAGTCGAAATAAATTTAACTTAAATTTTAAAATTATTTCATATAATAAATCTTTAGAGTAAAACCCAGATAAGAAAGGAAATCCTGATAAAGATAAATTAGAGACACTAAAATATAAAATAATTAACGGAGTTTCTTTAATTAAATTTCCTATAACGAAAGAAATAACGAAGAATCTGAAGGTAAAGTATTCAACTATTACATGATGCATAACTCTCGTTGTACAGCAGTTTTTTTATAAAAATGTTAATTTATGTTTTAGATGATGACTCAGATATTGATTATGCCAACGACGAGAATGTAGACGATCAGTCAGATTGTGAATGTTAATAAAAATCCTATTTTTACCCTGTATTATATTATTTTTTAAGTAATATATAAAAACGAGTTAACACAAGATTAATGTAATTATTTATACTTATGCTTCGCTTTAAAAGTTTAAATAATACAAAGATAAGTTACCAAAACTGCATAAAATTATTTTAAATGAAAAAAATTTGTTTTACCGCTTGAGCAACTTCTGGCCATATTATCATTTTTTATATACTTAGTCATCATTTTGCCTTCTGGAAATTTATCTACAGCTTTTGTAAGCCATATAAATAACATAAAAACGAAATTGCCAGAACTGCACCTTGTCATTAAAATTCAAACAATTTTTTTACAACTTTGCCGACTTCTGGCAACATTTAATCCCCGACCTAGATTTCTGGCAAAATTTTACGCGATTTCTACAGTTAAAAACTATAACCACACAAAATTTCAGAGATGCACTCAAAGATTTTATTTTCATTAAAAATAAACGCGTTTGACCGCCCACCCACGCTTTCCTCCCCGGGAGCTACTTCTGGCTGCAGCGCTATGTGCTTGTCATCTAGTAAGGAGGGTTTTTATATGAAAATTTTCACTGCACCTTATCATTTTTAATTTTCGTAGCCAGCTCTCCATAAGAGGGTCCAAAGATTGGTTGGAACGGCGACGATTAAGATCGTTAAACGCTCCCGCCGCATAAGGATTCACGATGCTAATGGAAATGAAGACAATCAAGGTAAAAACAGGTCCCAGGTGGAAAAATTATGCCTAATCTATGCATAATGAAATATAGGTAGTCACTATGCCGAAAATTTTGCATAAATTATGCATATTCAATATATCTGAAGATATCAAAATGTTAGAAACGGTTGTCATTTGTTTTCAACATTTTATGCATAATTTTTTGCATAATGAATTCCCATGGTTCATTATGCATAGATTATGCATAATTTTTCCACCTGGGGTACTTATTAGCTTATCATTTTTCATATTATTTTTTCCTTTATATTTTACAATTCTACTCGTCTCTGTTGAGTGTTTACATATACCTATATTTCATTTCAGAACACTGAATTAAGGAAAAGGTTCAAAGTTGGCAAGGAGTAAACATATAATAAGGAAAGACATTTACATTGTATAAGTATATTTGATACATCATAAAAATCAATTTACTTTTCTGTTTCGTAATGTTTTAAGAAGGTTTATTATAATAGTAGTACTGTTTTATGAAAGTTCAAAAATAAAATATGTGTAGAATGTACAACTTTACATTAGTAAAGTTTATGGATATATAAGGTTTATACATAAATAGTAAAGTTATTATAATAGTAGTACTGTTCTATGAAAGTTCGAAAATAAAATATGTGTAGAATGTACAACTTTACATTAGTAAAGTTTATGGATATATAAGGTTTATGCATAAAATAGTAAAGTTTATGGATAAATAAGGTTTATGCAATAAATAGTTTATATCATATTCATTATGTATTACATTCATTATCTGCAACATTTTTCAGTGGCCCTGAAGAAAAGTGGTTCCTGAAGAAATAAATAGTTAATTTTGCACATAAAATAAGATCTCATACAGTGCCTATTGTTTCAAAAGGGAATGGCTTCAATTTGGACTACTACTATTTGCAGTTTTTTCAATTCATCATTTTGTTTCGTTTCGTATCATTGCCTCTCTTCATTATTCTAAAACATGTAGGGATTTTGAAGCGGCTCTCAAGAGCCGCCAAAGGAGAAATATATATATACTCTCTAAATTTTTAAATCAGTTCATATTTTTACTACAATCGAATTTGAATTAAAGAAACTGAATACTAGCTACAAATCAGTTGTTATAACTGATAAATCAGAAACAACTGATTTGCAGCTACAATTCAGTTACTATAATTCAAATTTTATAGTAAAAATCTTAACTAATTCAAATTTTGGGAGCATTATCGGGCCGAGCAGGGGTCCACGGGGTAGCCACGAGGGCAGCCACGAGTAAAAACACGAGGTTAACCATGAAGGCGACCATGAGGGCTACCATGAGGGAAATTTATGTGGAATCCTTACGGATTAGCATTTCAAATCTATGTGGGACCATGGCTGGATTCCAATTAGGGGGCCCCCGTGATAGAAGCAAATTATACAAATAAACATAACACATTAAATTTCAGAATGAATTCATAATTATGTTGGAATTGGCTAATTATTTAAATATACCAATGCTTTACTCATAGAATTTTATGATATGGAAGAAGTCAAAATATACGACTCTACGGTGTGTTTTCGCAATTAATTTTTCTGATTTTTGTAAATATATCGCTGCTTGAAGCCAATTTAAGAAAATTGTAAAATTCTAACCCACAAATTCAACTCTGATGAAGAAAAATTTATCCAATGTGAAGACAATCAGAGTTGAATTTGTGGGTTAGAATTTGACACTAACCTTACTTTTGTTCATGAGTCGCTTTTGGATATTGATATAAGGTCCAATTTTCAATTTAAAAAAATTATAATAAAAACTTGCTCTCGAGATATTGGGTTACTAAATATAGGGGAAAAAAGTTTGATGAAAAAAAATTTATCCAATGTAAAGACAATCAAACTTTTTTCCCCTATATTTAGTAACACAATATCTCGAGAGCAAGTTTTAATTATAATTTTTTTAAATTGAAAATTGGACTTTATATCAATATCCAAAAGCGACTCATGAACAAAAGTAAGGTTAGTGTTCACTTTGGACCGTTCACGCTTCACTGATTCTGCCTCCCCCCCTCCCCCCGAGCGTCCCTTGACCGACCAACATCGCTCGAACAGTCAGGGCCGCCAGAAGTTGTCTCTGCGCATTTACTTTTGTACGTTCAGAGACTATATACGCGGTCCTAAATATTGACATAAGAATGCTCGCTCATCGCTTTAAATCCGGTTCAAACTGGATTTTAATAGCATTGAATTGAGGACCGTTTACCCCCGAGCCCGGCTCATAACGCAACGATAAGTGTATTATAAACAATTTAGTTGATAAATGTGTTGTGGGCAGAATTAGCTCCTTTTTGTTGCTTAAAACTGATTTTTTTTGCAGGAAATGTGTGTAAAAAGGAGTTTAATTAGAAAATAAACAAAAGCAAATAATATCTAGTCATTGTTTAAACAAATGTTATAAACAAATTCACATTTTGGCTATTATTTAATGAATATAATGCGTTCAAAATGCAGGAGTGATCGCAAATATCTTTTCAATTGCGTTTTGCAGTGTCAACTTGATATTGCACAACAACTTGCAATTATTTGACCACCTAATACTGTGGAAAATCTGCTTTGCACAGATATTTTTTATTATTTAAACAATTTTAATTAACAAGTACATAACTTTGTCAGTTTTCACTACAAATATTTGGATTTTTTCGTAAAACCAAGTGTTTGGCCTGTGACTCAATATTGTGACAAAGTCACATTTCGGCTATTATTTAATAAATATAATGCGTTCAAAATGCAGGTGTGATTGCAAATATCTTTTCAATTGTGTTTTGCAGTTTCAACTTGATATTGCACAACAACTTGCAATTATTTAAACAATTTTAATGAACAAATACATAACTTTGTCAGTTTTCACTACAAAGAATTGGATTTTTTCGTAAAACCAAGTGATATTCTTTGGCCTTTGACTCAATATTGTGGCAAATCTCCATTATACAACTATTTTTTATTATTTAAACAATTTGAATGGACAAATGCATCAATTTTTTTGTTTTAAATACGAAGATTTTGGGTTTTTAGTACATTCAACTATAAATATCGTGTGGAAAGTGCTTTCCTGTAATAACTTAATGACGGATATCTACGCTATATGCTCAGCTAAGCTCTCGATTGTTTTCTGCGATCCTTATTTGTTTCCTGCGATCCTCACTTGTTCTTGATATTCGTTTTATTTGCATAATTCTGCACACTAACATTGTCTACGCTACAGGCTTAGTGAAGCTCTCGATTGTTTTCCGTGATCCTTATTTGTTTCTTGCGATCGTCACCTTGTTGATTTTATTATTACGGAAAACATGGATTATATCCAAATAAAAAATCGAGAACTCTCTGATATCATGTTTGAATCAAATTTCAAAACTGTCGAGGATCTACTGAATCGCTTACGGGGAAAATATAACCTTTCTGTAAATTTACAAGAAATTGTTCGTAAAAAACTGACTTAGTTTTTTGTACCGACTTTTAATAAAAGGTTCAAAGCTTGTATTTGTAATAAGGATAAGTTTCTCGAGAAAAATTAAATCTGGTTGGATACTACGTTTAAAGCTTTAGAGGCAGTATTTCCGTCACATCGAGAAACAAAAAACTTTGAAGAATGTTCTGAAAAAACTAAGAGAAGAATGATAGAAGCATTAAAAGGATCCATTTCAGAGAAGGAAACTGATTTATTTAAGAAATTGTGCACTTTAGACCAAAAACTGCAATTCGTATTGTTAAAAAAGGCGTTTTGAGTGAAAGTAGACCACAATTAGAATTGCAGGAAGCAGAAGCGGGAACTTCACAAGCTACAAATTCGATGCTATTTACGGATGACGAAGAACTTGCATTTTATACAGATTTGAAATTGTCCAAAAATAAATACGAACTCCTCAGAAAACGTTTAAAAGAGAAAAACGTTGATGGTTTTTCTCCGAATAAGAAAATTGCAAATGCCAAAACGAAGTGCTATCCACCAAGTTCGATAATTGAAATTAATGAAACAGGTGCTACTCTACAGCTTCAGGGATTACTGAACCATACAGCTGAAATAATATTGAAAATTAAGGATGTACCACCTGTTTATGTAAAGAAAATAAAATTAAAAATTAAGTACGGTTCCGATGGGACATCTGGAATAAATCCTTATCAATATAAATCAGAAAATAAGAAAAGTTCTACTTCAAGTCTATTCTTGATGTCAATGGTTTCGCTTTCTCTTCAATCCGCAGACGATTCGATAGCAGTTTGGGAAAACCTTCGAACTTCCTCTCCCCCAACACTTGCTTGCTTATATCATTCCGTTTTGTAACAGAGACAAAGGATAGAATTTTAAATAAACTTCAAAACATTAAAAAGCAAGTCACACGATTGAGAGTATGTAAAATAGCAGTCAATGATACTGTTTATAATGTAGAGTACGAACTAATGTGTATTATGATTGACGGAAAAGTTTTCCAAGTAATTACTGACACTTCTGCTTTATCAAATTGTACTGTTTGTGGGACAAAGCCCTCAGAAATGAACCGTCTGCAAACAGTACGAATTAGAGAAGAAAATGTGGGTGCATTCCAGTACGGGTTAAAAACTTTGCATGCATGAATCCGTTTTATGGAATGCATAATACACATTTCTGCTTAAATGGCAATCTATAAGATTGCCAAAACAGATGTCCAGAAAGCGATTTTTGAAGATACAAAACGAACTATACAAGATGAAATTTGCAAACGCCTCGGTCTAATCGTCGATGTAGTACGACCAGGAGCTGGTTCTACTAACGACGGGAAGAAAGAAAGAAATTTTTTTTTAAACTTTCGAAACAATCTCTGAAATTACAGGAATTGATAAACAACTGCTAAAGAATTTTTACATTATTCTGCAACTTTTGGCAGGCGGTAAAGCACTTGACACCAAGCTATTTTACAACCTTGCTACTGAGACTGTAGAAATTTATGTAAAACACTACAGTTGGTATTATATGCCTGCTTCAGTACACAAAATTCTCATTCACGGTGCAAAAATAATTGCTCCTTTCGTGATACCTATTGGGCAACTTTCCAAAGAAGTCCAAGAGGCTAGAAACAAAGATTTTAAACGGTGCAGAGAAAATAGCACCAGAAAATCATCTCTGATCAGTATGATAGAAGATGCGCTCCATTTCTTGCTGGTTTCTGCTGACCCCTATTTAGGCAGTTTGAGGAACGTATAGTCCATTGCTTCCGGAAGCATAAGCCCTGCTTCTTTATCCCCATAATGATGACTCATAACAGTAAATGGGATTACGATTATGAATTTCTATCGAATAGAAAATTATCGATTTAAATCTTTGAAATGTTCATTCGATTCGTTTAAACAGTACATATTGTTGTCTGGCATAAAATTATTACAGGAAAGCACCTTCCACACAATATTTGTAGTTGAATCTACTAAAAGCACAAAATCTTTGTATTCAAAACAAAGAAATTTATGCATTGGTCAATTCAAATTATTTTAATAATAAAAAATAGTTGTATAATGGAGAATGATCACAATATTGAGTCACAGGCCAAAGAATATCACTTGGTTTTACGAAAAAATCCAAATCTTTGTAGTGAAAACTGAAAAAGTTATGTATTTGTTAATTAAAATTGTTTAAATAATAAAAAATAGCTGTGCAACGCAGATTTTACACAGTATTAGGACAAAATCAAAATTATATTAGTTCATTTTAGGCCAAAAACGAAATCTTTGAAGTGGAAACTGACAAAGTTGTGCATTTATTCATTTAAATTGTTTAAATAATTGCAAGTTGTTGTGCAATATCAAGTTGACACTGCAAAACACAATTGAAAAAATATTTGCAATCACACCTGCATTTCAAACGCATTATATTTATTAAATAATAGCCGAAATGTGAATTTGTTTATAACATTTGTTTAAACAATGACTAGATATTATTTGATTTTGTTTATTTTCTAATTAAACTCCATTTTACACACGCTTCCTGTAAAAAATATCAGTTTCAAGCAACAAAAAGGAGCTAATTCTGCACACAACACATTTATTAATTAAATTGTTCATAATACACTCATCGTTGCGTTATGAGCCGGGCTCGGGGGTAAACGGTCCTCAATTCAATGCTATTAAAATCCAGTTTGAACCGGATTTAAAGCGAGCGAGCAGTCTTGTGTCAACATTCAGGACCACGTATATATTCTGTTTATTAGAGCGTCAATAAAAATTTGTTTAACAAAATGGTGCTCTGGCAAAAGAAATTTTTTTCTATTTTTTCTTATATAAAAAGTTTTGGAAAGTTTTTTCAAAAATCAACCTCGACCGATCTATGGAGAATTTTGTTACCTTTGATTAAAAAAAAACATTAAAATTGGATTAAAATTGTGGCCTGTAAACTGATTTGTCCAGAGACACCTTTTTTGCCCTACTGTGCAATTTGACTGATGCTAATAAGGCTGAATATCTTGTCTCATAACATAATCATATCATGTATAATTTATAAAACTCTTTGCTTTAGTAAAATAATTGGTTTGGTGGACGGAAAAGTAGAAGTGAAAAATTATTAGTGAATTCAGATATGAAGATTCTAATTGTTTTGAGTATTTAGATTTAATCCCCTAATTTTTGTTCTTTCTAGGATATATAGACCCATAGTTACTTTATCTCTTGGAATTAGTCCTTTCTGTTTCTTGTTTTGGATAGAGAGAAAGATCTGGTGCCCCGGCAATTTAGTCATTTAGAGTTATCTGTGATTTTTTGCATTAAATTTTAATTCAGGAATACGGTACCGACGGGGCTAATTAATCGTCAAAAATTAAATATATCACAATTTAGTTACTTTTATTAGAAATTTCACCGTACAACTAATTTTTCTCAGTGCAGCTTATTGTATCTGAACCAGGAATTAAAGTTAATTTATGTTTAGATTTTCTTCTATGTACGTATATTTTTTTCAATGAGCTATAAAAGGATTTATATATTTTTAATTGTTAACTTTTGAATCCCCTCGGGCAGGAGCCTAGGTAGGACTATTATTCCGTAAACTGGCCCATGAATGTAGGCCAGGACACGTCATCCTTTGCTACAGTAGGCTTTGAACAACGAGTTAAAAATTTCGAAAGAAGTCATGTGTCAGGTGCACAACACAATGTATATAGCTCAACTTGGATAATTTGAATGGAAATTATCTATTGCTTCATAGAAAAAAAATGTAACAAAGCGCTTAAATGAAACCACTCTCTTCACTTGTTAAAAGCTTGTAACGTTCACTCGAAATTGAACTCAAATCTGATCTGAATCAAATTCGATTAAATTATCTTTTCGTGGATCAATTTTATGAAAGATTTGAAAAGCATTGTTTCTTAAGTTAGAGACTAAATATCAGATTGGCATAAAGGTAAAGTGATCACTGTCCTAGGTGATCTATTTAAACATTTTTTAACCTCAATCAATTGTACATAATGCTTAATTTTTAATGTCTCTCAGTTCCTTCACCCACACCTTAAATAATTAAAGTTATTAAAAATTGAATTAGGCAAAGAGTATTTTAAATTCTGGTTAGTGTTATTTAATTTTCTGCCACATGTAATAAGTAAATTAAATAAATGCATAATTAATTAATCAGTATTTTTAATGTTTTCAGAATGAAGTTTAGAATTTACTAATTGAAGGGTATAAATACAGAAGGTCCTAAGAATAAAAAAATAAATAAAATACAGGAAGGACATAAAACTGTGTAACTGAATCGCGATAGAGTCATAAAACTAACTGTTAAAAAACTTAATCATTTCTGATCAAAAAATTAGCAAGAATTGACTTCGAGAAGAAAAATATTCTTCAGGATGATGCTCAGCTAACCCTTTTATTTATATTTTACTTATCTCCTCTTTTGCTTTAATTGTTACTGATAATTATGTTAGACCTTGGTGTTGCTCCGAATAGAATACATTCTTTGATAATTTACGCGTTAGTTATGTGCTATTGGAACAAGGTAATCACCTTTTACTGAAGCTCTTCTGGATTAGTAACTGTTAATCACAACTAATTTTGTATCGTATAAAAAAATTTTTGACCCAAACGTATTCGATAGATTCTTTCCCAATCTTTCAAATAAAAGAAACATTTTTTAGCAACATTCAAAATTTCATTTTTATTTTGCAAAATGAGGAATATTTTTTACTTTCTTTCAAGTTTAACCTTTTTTCTTCTTTTCTTTGTCCTAAAAATAAATAGGATCCTTGAATAGCAAAATGTAGTTTTTAGTTGTTTTCGAAAAATTGAATTTCGAGTAACTGGGTACATTAAAAAAATGTTTCCTAAGTGCGTAAAAATTACGGGAAATTTTTTGCAGGTACAGATTCACAGAAAAAACGATGGATAAATTTTACCTCGATTCCGGGGTAAAAATTACCTGCAACCAAAATTAACTTCACATCATACATTTTACCAAAATATCAGGTAAATTTTCTTTTGTTTTTCCATGACAACACATGTATTTTGAAAGTCGTGAAGTGGCCTGAATAAAAGTGTACCATTCTAAAAAATTACCTGCAACAAATTTTATCCTTAGTTTTTTCTGTGCTTTGATAACAAATAATGATATAGAAATATAAATTAAAACAAAAAACATATTATTGATTCCAGAATTTTTTTAAGAGACTGGAAGAACATAAAATAAGAGTTCCAAAATAATGATTCTCCCTACATAAAAAAATATTGTTTGCAGTTTCTGAAATAAGTAAAATTTGAAGAAATTTATTAAATTATTTAATTGAATTCCATCATTTATTGTTACATAAATTATTTAGCTTTATATTAACGAAAATTTAACATTTCATCTTTTATTTAAGAAATAAATTGATCAAATCTTTCCATGTAATTTTAAAATAATGCTGCAGTAGGAATCAAACACTCCTGCATGTATGAAATAAGAAGAAGATATAGGTCAATTTCTGACAACTTAATATTCCATGCCTTCAGTGTTCATTGCAGGTTGTAGATTTTAAATACATATCATGTACTTTTCTATTGGAGGGTAATCTATTAATTTCTATTTCAAACTTTAGCATGAAAGCGTTTCTGATGGAGATTATTTGCTTTAATTGTGCTGTCTTTTTTTAAATGACGTGTCTCAAGGAACAGATTTACAATTTAAATTTGCTTTATTAGCCAATTTAGACATATATAAAAAATATCAATCAATGGAATTATTGCTAAAAATGTCCAAGATTAAGGAAAAATTTATTATATTCATTACACTCAGAAAAAATTTTGTTTGAATCAAACAAAAAAATTTGTTTGATATCATAGTATTGAAAGAAACAAATTTTTTGTTTCAATTAACACA
>JBAGKK010040774.1:0-10525 GCA_037177015.1 Euceroptres primus | reverse complement strand
TGATTGAGACCGAAAGAGTTTCAAGCTCGTCTTCCGAGTTAAAGATTGTTGAGACTCTGGAAAAAATTAAATCTTTTTTGATGACAATTGCAAGGCAACCTTTTCTGATGGCAATTGCAAGTTAACCTTTGCTGGCTAATCTGTCTGCTCTAATGACGTTAAATTGTTTTAAAATATTAAAGATATCTTTTTTGTTAGCTTTTAAAAAAGTTTCACAAAGTAGACGGATATCAAAATCCTTTGAAATATTAAGAATGTCGTGTGTCTTGTTAAAGGCATCACGACAATTTTATTGCAAAATTCGAAGGTTAATGAGATTGGCCATAATTTGGGATGACAGAGTCAACTAGGGAGTTGATACTGTTAGAAATATTATGGAGTAGGTCTTGATTTCGTTTTGCTGTATCAGGAAGAGAGATGTCGACTAAATTCGTAAGGAACGAGAGAATAGAAGCGAGCACATTTGCATTCGCATTGGAAGCTGATACCGCAGGGGATGGGGGTGAAGGGAGTGTGGAAGGGTTAGGTGTAGAGGATGCAGAGAGAGCAAAACCATTCTGGAGATAGCTGGCTGTTCTGCCATTATTCCAGTGGGTGGAGAAGAAGTCCGGTGTTGGATCTCTACGAAGTTAAGAGGATCCCAGCGGTTACCGCTGGGATCGATTCTGCGCGTTTCAGAGCAGTTTTTGTACCGGAAGAGACAGCTTCAGAAAACAGCCGATGCTGTTTGTTGACTCGATGATTGCTGAGTGGGGGAAACGAAGGAGTGCATGAGGAATCGCTCAATCTGGGAAGCTCGAGAAGTTGAAGGTGTTCGGTGGACCATGGGGGATTTTTTTGCTTGGTCTAAGCATTGATTTTGTTTCCGCAAAGAACACCTTGAGCTGGGTTGCGTAAGTGTGAACATCTTTTTGAAAGATGAATTCCGGGCATTTTTTTTTGAGGAAGCGAAATGAGCTCCATTGCAGTTAACACACTTCGGAGGGCTCGAGGCGTTTGGGCATGGACTAGATTCATCATGGTAAGAGGAACTACCACATTTGTTGCAGCGTGGTTTGGAGCGGCAGTGTTTGGCGATGTGGCCAAATCTCAGGCACTTTAGGCACAATCGAGGGTCGGGGATGTAGAGACGGATTGGGCTGGATGCTTTGTAGATAGAGACTCTTTGTGGGAGGGAGATACCTTGGAAGGTAAGAAGGATGGGGGTCGAGAGGGAGTAAGACTTGACTTTTGTCGACTCGTCAACAGTCTTTCTGTTGAAGCGAAAGGCGTCAATGACCTTGTTTCCCTTATCGCAAGGGCCGATGATTTCCGCATTTTCTAATATCTCTTCGAGTGAGATGTCAAGGGGAACGTTGTTTATGACACCTTTACAGGTGACGAAGTTTGCTGGGATTAGAGCAACAAGACCTTTCTCCTTGAGAGTAGGCTCATCGAGAATTTGGTTTGCAGCTCTACCAGAGTTCGCGATGACTCTTAACTTTTCCGCGGCCACTGGGATTGATGTCAAGAATCTTACTGGGGTAGGCGGAGTGGAGAAGGCGGCCCACCGTCATGTGGTGAAGATCTTTGTTCGCGTCTGGAGACTTCGGATCCCGTTGGATGAAAAGCGAGTAATTACCTTTGAAGGCATTGTCGTACCTTTGTACCACATCTTTACGAGTGTTTCTTGTTGGGATATTAGCGTTACCGTTATTGGCACTCGATTTTTGGGAAGGAGATTGAGTTTGGGGGACTGGATTGGTATCAGCTGATTGAGATGTTTCCATCATCTCTTGAAAACTGTCTGTTGTAGGCATATTCGTTTTGAGGTTAGGATGCGCATGGGCGTCGTTGGGTGACCTAAAATTGGTCGTCAAGAGACTGGGAGGATGATGCTGAGGAGAATCCCCAGAACCGACTCCCATTTTGAGATCGCCAGAGGGCATGCCTCTGGCTTTAGAGTTATTAAACCAGGGCAGAATTTACTGTAGAATGCAACTGACCTAACATTTGTTACGGACCTGCGCTGTAGTCGCCAAAATGGCTTCCTCATACCAACACTGATTGGCCGGCTGTTGTGAGTTCGTTGCTGTTGCTGATTCGTTAAAACGAATACTGAGAAACTAGGTTGATTCAAATTAAATAAGACACTGAATTTTCATAATAGCACTCAATTAAATTTATTATGAAATTTCTAATTTAATTTCGACAGTACAAATAGTTAACTCGCGAGTTATTGCACAAATTCACTTCTAGAAGAGTTTGATAAAAGCGATGCATACATACAAAGTATTCGTCTCGATTTTGCACACAAGTCGATGATTCAAGCTAAAGTCCGAGTATTCTGCCAACAAGATCGTAAAAATCTTAAATAGCATAATCCGCGAATCAATATTATTAATTTATCGCGCACAATGTTTTCACGTAAGTTTTAGGTTCACAGGCCTGGACGCGGTCGTGTTACGGCAGCACTTAGACTTTTGACTTTTCACCAAAAAGTTTCTAAGTCCAAATGAGAATTAATTCTGAAGACGAGTGTCGCAGGTTCAAGGTAGAAGTCGCACGGTTATTGAGATAAAATCTGTCTGTTTGCGCTGCGCAGCAGTTTTTATAAACCTAAATCCCGCCCTTGAAGAGTGGAGACTTACCCTCACTCTTCAGTTACAGCCAATCAGATTGCTGTCGTCATCAAGGTTAATGGCCCGTTTTCCAATAGGAGTCAAGGCCACGAAGCCATGCCCACAGAAAATGAGTGACGGGATGAGTTATATAAGTCTCAAAGGGATAATTCGCTGATTGACAAGCGTGCATTGCACTTCCGGTCTAATTTGACCTAAGGCACGTTCTGTTACTAAAAATAGCTTTTTCACATTAGTCAAATGTCAAATTCGGCCTGTTTATGGCCTTTCTGAGTGACAGAGGTTATGTTGACCTTGACGGTTAACCTTGAAATAGCAATAACTCATCCTTTCCCATTTCCTGTTTTGCGGTATTTTAGAGGTTATCCTTTGTTCTAGTTCGATGTCCTGACAAGTAACATGATTTGCAAGTTCCGGTCTATTGTTATTCTATACAGTCTATTTTTAGAACGTCGAGACTTGACCTAGTCCCAGTTCCTGTCAAGTGGCGTAATTTATGATTTCCGGTCCATTGTATTTTGAACCATATTTTCTAAGAATTTTGGCACCTATGCTATAATTTATGACTTCCGGTGTGTCAGACATAACCTATTTCCTATGAATTCTGTGAACTCTGACGCTTGTAGTAATTTATAGTCTCCTCTTTATTGTTGCGCAATTTATTTCTAGAACAGAGAAAGAGAAAGTTGTTCTGGTTGTCATACAATATACCATTATTGAGAAGTAAATTCCTTTAATTATTAATATTATTCTATCATTCGAAATCTGCTTTTGATTTAAATTTCCGTGCGTGATACAGCGAGTTCTACTCATTTCGCCTGAGAGGGTATGAAACCCCACGTGGCTAATTCAGAGAATTGACACCACGTTACAACTTCTTCTTCTTGGTTATTAGCGTCTTGGTCTGCAAGTGGCCATGCTTATTGACCTAACCTCAACTTGACACAATGAAACTTAACTGCGCAAACGCATTCGCGTTTGCGAAACTTCGAATATTTCATGAAACTTTGTTCCAATGAAACGTTTCAATGTTTCAACATGAAACTTTCAAAGTTTCATGTTTGAAACGTTTCATCGAAATACATCCCTATATGCGTGATCCATGCAAAAAATTAGTATACTCACTATCAAAATGAAAAAATACAATTTTTTCGAAAAATTATTGTGTTACACTATTTCGAATGAAGAGTTGCCATGCTTGACATCGACGATGTTAAGAATTATGAGTTATGATTATTTCAGATAGATAATTGTAGCTTCAAAAAAGTTACTTGTTATTTTACAATTGTTGTTGAGGGTAATCATAAGGAGGCTCCACGTTGTGGAGCGAAATCTTTATTTAAAATTTAAATCAATAAAGATTATCAGTAGATTAAAAAAACATAAGAACACAAACATTGAAATTTACTGCCTTTTAAAAACTTTTGAATCTTTCAAACCTATAAACTTTATAAAATAAATAACAAACTATGTTTTCAGATGTGTAAATAAGTTTTCAATAGAAGAATATAGCATTTTTTTAAATGTAAATCATGGACTTACAAATTTGTGCAGCACGAGTCGAGCCGCTCCGAGTGCTCTTCCCACTTTTCATCGTTGGCTGAATTGGGCGACAGTCGGGAACATCCAGAAAATTTACTAGTGCCCATATCAATCTTCAAAAGTGATGATTCCAATTTATGTTACAAACCAATGGAGAAAATACCGAGAGCTTTAATTTAAAGAAACTTCGACAGACACTATCAATCTTTTTTACATTCTCAGCAGAGAAGGTATTATATTTGTGTCAAATTTGACCCCCCCCTCCCGTGTTTGTCAAATGTCCACGTTTTGAGACCTCCTGAACCCAAAAAAATGGTTTTCGCTCATGTGTCTGTCTGTCAATTCAATATTAAATTTATTATTATTTAATATAATAAATTTAATTCTTATGAATAAAGAAAACAAATGTAAGTGTAGGAGAGTGCCATGATCCGAATAAGAAAAGTTTTGACTATAATACGTACAGATTCTACGCGGTTCCGTGTTGATTGAGTCACGCGCGTTCGGAGTTGCGCAGACTCGCTAGTTGCCTCAGCGGGGAACACGATTTTGTGTTTGTTCAAATACGTATAGATGGGAGTAGAAACTTACCGAGCAGATAGATAGCAAGACAATTTTGCATAAAACTTGGAATCAATGCATGAATGTTATTTATCAGTAAGACCGGTGAACACCTTTATGACTAGATTTATCTTTAACTATCCAATAACATTTAAATTCATTTAATTTACATTTCAATAACTTTATAATAGAATAATTTCATTAGTCTATATAATTCCATGATTACAAAAAAATTCAAGTCACATTATAAATTTGATATTCATTTAATATAAATAATTAAGAATAATTAATTTTTTGGTATTCATTTATTACACATATTTACGAATAATTAATTTTGATTACATTACTCAGGTTTGAGCCCTTTTCTTTTCTTTGTATAAAATGGTTCATTTCTTAATCAGAGAATAAACTTTACTGATAATCATTTTACATAATAATTCATTATTTTTGAACACATTCATATAATAAGTAATAAGCCGTGTCGGCTTACTGCATCCTATAAACTTTTACTAAAAAATAAAAAATTCACAATGGTATTTAGAAAGCATTTTTAATTTAAATTATTCTCATATTTACAATCAATTCAGGATTAATTAATTTATAATCTTCACTATAAATGCAGTTTTTTGACAACAATGAACAAAAGCCTTAGTTTTAAGGAGAAAACAAAATTTTTCATTGATACCGTTCCGTATCCCCTCCCGCTTGCTTCTGGAGGAAGAACACGAGCCCAACGCTAGGAATCATCGTTGACGCGACCACGAGAGAACTTTCACAACAAGATTACTATATAATAATATGCAAAAACCTATGTTACAATTATATCAGTAGAAAGGTCAATTCTTTAACTTTCGTTAGGCGTTTTCAAATACTTATTATACTCCCGACAGAAAGTTTGGGTGCATTGATATACCTTAGCTATTTGAAAATTCATTCATTTTTTATAACATTTACTCATTAAGAATATAATATATTCTTATATTTTCGGGGTCGCTGAAAACGAATCTGCTATCAGAATTTCAAAATTCAAAATGACGGATTCAAAATGGCGGCCGTGTACTCTTGATTTTATAAAAAATGCTTCAATCGAATTGGAAAACCATACTTGGGGGTTTTCGGGGTTGCTGATTACGAATCCGATATCAGAATTTCAATATTTAAAATGGCAGATTCAAAATAGCGGCTTTGTACTCGGAAGTTTCTGGGATCGCTGATAACGAATCTGCGATCAAAATTTCAAAATTCGAAATAGCGGATTTATAATAGTGGTCAAAAACTCTTGATTTTGTAAAAAAATGCTTAAATTGACTTGAAACTTTACTTGGAGAAAATTAATTTTTTTTTACATTTGTTTGATGTTACGACTAGAATTAGCTGCTACTCTAGAAAATACAGTATCCCCACGTGGAGGCTCCTAGTTTGATTTGACATCCTTTTTCCCCCTTTTTTTACATTACACCTCAGAATTCAATAGCTTCCAATATTTCTGTGATTGTCTCTTTTATAAATTACTATCATAGCATATGTATATAGCATAGTTCGGATGTATTTATCTGCTTGTAGGTGCAAATGTTTATTTCAGTCTTCAATTGTTTATATTTATACTGTGTTATCGTGATTTTTTAACCTCTAGAGGGCCGGAAAACCAATATATTAGCTCACCCCCTGATCGAGACTTTGTCTATGATCAATCAATTATATAAGATACCTTTTGGGCCAATTTTCTGAGGTCAATTTTCCTCCCGAATGGCTGGGCCTTTGAAAGTTAAACTTCTCAATGCTATTGCTTTTTGAAACAAACATAAATATACAAAACTTTTAATATATAAATACATAAAAATATAACTCCTGATAACCGATTTATTTATTTATTGATGTAAAGCACACTTTTGGTATAAATTTCCAGATTGACACCAAGTTAAAAAAAATAAGCTTCTATACTGGCAGTATTTGATCAGAGATTTTAAATACAAAAATCTGATAATGGATTCGTTTTCAACAACCCCCAAAACCCTCAAGAGTAAAATTAAGAGTATATGACAGCCGTTTTGAGTCCACCATTCCGAATTTTAAAATTTTGATAACAGATTCGTTATCAGCGACCCTAAAAACCCCCGAGTATGATTTTCCAATTCGATTGAAGCATTTCTCGATGAAATTGAGTGTACACAGTCGCCATTTTGAATTTGCCATGTTGAATATTTAAATCCTAATATTGGATTCGTTATCAGCGACCCCAAAAACCCCCGAGCATGGTTTTTTAATTCAATTAAAGCATTTTTTTATAAAATCAAGAGTACACGGCCGCCATTTTTAATCCGCCACTTTGAATTTTGAAATTCTGATAGCAGATTCGTTTTCAGCGACCCCGAAAACCTCCGAGGAAGTGTTTTCAAACTGGTTTGGGCATTTTTTAAGTACTTTTTAAAACGTTTTTCAAAACAAACAATGCTATAAAATTTTCGTGAATTTTCATCATTTTTAACTGAAAATTGAAAAGAAAATTAAAAATATTTCAATTCTAAACCTGTTTCATTAGAAAGCTATATTCTTTAGCTTTAATTTTCGAGGTGTAAGATGTCATAGAAGTTATTACATCGAAAGTTATTAAAGAAATGTCATGACGAGATATCTCGTCATCGTGCATTTTTGACCGGTTTCATTTTGACGAGATATCTCGTCATTGTGCGCAGGAGGGTTAAAACGTAAATCCTTAAATCTACGCCCAATGACCCCTATTTGTATTGTTTTCCATCACTCTGTAAGAATATTTATAAAAAACAGAGTTTTTTGCCAATTTCTTAAATTACAAATATCTCCGAAATTATTTCACATTTTTTAAGTTTCTAGGCACTTTAATAGATTTTGCGAAGGGTTAAACGTGACAAAAAAAAATAATACAAAGCTTAAGTGATTTGATAATAAATTTTGGAAAAATTATAGAATCTTCAGTTATTAAATTTTATTACCGTTTATTACGACAGTAACCATTCAAATTTTTCAGGTTATTTTTTGTCACGTTTAACCCATTGCCAAATATATACAAGTGCACCAACAAAGCTTTATATGATTTCAGTAGAAAGTGCACGATTTTCCCTTTAAAATGAACCCCAAAAACTTCAAAAATATGAAGTAATTTTGGAGATATTGGTAATTTAAGAAATTGGCAAAAAACCTTGTTTTTTTATAGATATTTTCTTACAGAGTGATCAAAAACAATTCAAATAAGAGTCATTCAACGCAGATTTAATTACGTTGTAAGGAAATGTGGTTAAAAATTGTTAAGAAGTTATATTTAAAATATCAAATTCGTTTGAAATTGTTGAAAAACATCAATGTACCCAAACTTTCTGCCGGGAGTGTATATTAAATAGAAACTTACAAATTACAGATCGCGAGACAAATGAGTAAAAGTTTTATACGTATATTAGGCATATAGGCCAGTCAATCGAGCCCATTTTACCCCCGATTCCTGCGTCAAATAGTAGCACCTTGAAAATTTGACAGTGGTTCTTCATACCATCTTATAAGATATATGTAAAAAGTAACAGCTGAAAAGCTGTGCTCCTCCCCAAAATGGCGCTCAAATGGCCAAATTCATGTTTCTTTTGCATTTAATCATGGTTTGCACAAAAAGTACGAATCGCACAACGAAAAGTTATGGATCAATGTTGTAGAGCATGAAATTTTCTATATTATTACTCATTTCAAAAAAAAAACTTCATTATTTTACTTGCAAATTGATTATTAAGTAAGATTCTCCTTAAAAATGCAATAATTAATTCAACGGCGAGAAATAAATTTTTTGGAATGTGAATACCCGATAATGATCCCTTCATTATTGAACAATGTTCACTAATTTTTTTAATCACATCGATATTGTTATTTCTTAAATATTACATTGTTAATTAAGAAAAGTCCCTTTTTTGTTATTGCTGCGAGCGTCAATCTAGCAATCGCACATCGGATTTCGCCATGGGCATCGATACTCGACCGTTTATATTTGATGAAACAACAACAAAAAATTTTTTTTTCATCAAGTTGCAAATATTTTTCATTTTTCAACTAAGGGCAACTTTTCAAATGACCGTATTTCTGTGAAAAAAGTACGCAGCTCATTGTGATTTCGTATATCGAGTGCATGTATTTTTAAAGAAATTTTAACGCCGAGTTTAATTGTTTATAACAATTAGGAGCGGAGAATGGAATTTTTTAAAACAATTTATATCTCCGCTTCTAATTACCATTAAGAGTTCAAATTTGGGGAGATGCTAAAACTGCCTTCAGCCTTTCCATGTATCCCTGAGACATTCGATTTGAGCCCTGATCACGGGGTGAAGACAAGTGAAAGTGACCTCTCCGCGGAGCGTCAATGCCGCGCGGCCGAGGGCGCTGGGGAGGGGATAGCGATTTCTCGATTTTCGTCGCTCGCACGGAATCGCTCCGGCGACTTCAAACTCGCTCGTGTAGTCGTATCTACGAAACTACTCGATGAAAATTGATGATTCTTTTTTTAAATTAAAAGAGCGCATCGAGATGAAAAATAATCTTTACTCGAATATGTGCTAATGCAATTTTTTAATCGTATTGTTTGCAATTGAAAATTGCAACTATATAATTTTTCAATGAATGTTTATTAAAAATGTTAAAACAATATTTGCGAATCATCGCAAACGTGCGTTGCAAATTGTTTGCCCGCTTCATCAACTCGCCGTAACTTTTTTTATGCCAATTTCTCAGTAAAATAATACATCGGCACAACTTTTTTCATTTTTTTCGCATCTTTTTATTTTACATAGCTACTAATTGAATGTAATAACTTTGACAATTGATGGAATGCAAAAGTGCGTTAGGGAATGTCACGGTGCAAAGTATTTTTTTGGCGAGAGTATATATTTTCGTCCTTCCCAGAAGCTGTCGAGCTACACGGGTTCTGAGAATCGGGCTCTTTTTGAGTCGATGATTACTGCTTCATCTTTGTACAAGGTAATTTTTTTTTTGTTTTTCATATAGTGATTTTATTCGCAAGGTCGATGTTCATTTTCTTGTGATTTATTCAGAAACCCGGCTACTAATTATATGTAATAACTTTGGCAATCCATGGAATGCCACTTGCATAATATACTGGGTGAAACGCATTATCATCTTTATCTCGCTGCATTAAAATCGCTCCGTACCCGTGCTTTGATGCATCTGTATGCAATTCTGTCTCCGCTCCTACTCTGTACAGTTTCAAAACAGGTTGGCTACATAACAATTTCTTAAGTGTCTGAAACGCTTGTTGTTCTTCTACTTCAAACTTGAACTTTACATCATTTCTTAATAAATTGGACAACGGACGCGCGATAACTGAAAATCCTGGAATGTATTTTCGAAAATACCCGCTTAAGCCCAAAAAACTTTGTACTTCTTTGACACACGTAGGTGTTTTAAAATTTTTAACCGATTTAATTTTATCTTCCGAGGGAGTTATACTGCCGGCTTCGATTACATGTCCAAGATATTCAATTTTTGGTTGCAGGAAACGACATTTACTCCAATTGAATTTTAATCCAAATTGACTTGCCTTATCTAACACAATCTTAAGATTTTTCACACCTGTTTCGTAATCCATGGAATATATAATCAAATCGTCCATGTATGTCAGTACAATTTTTTTCGAAATCAAATCTCTAAATATCGCATTTACATATCTTTGGAATACAGACGGCGAATTGCAAAGACCAAAAGGCACCTTTAAAAATTCATACTGCCCATCTGGAACAATGAAAGCAGTATATTTTCGACTTTCTTCTTCTAGT
>JBAGKK010040763.1:0-10528 GCA_037177015.1 Euceroptres primus | reverse complement strand
AATACAGGAAACGAGATTCTCACATTCAAACGATGTATTTTTAAAGGCATGGTAATAACCTCTGTATTATATGAACGTGCTAGAAAGTCCGATGACTCTGTATTTTTGTTAGAAAATGAAACATTTGTGCAAGTTTTAAATTTACGGCTCCGCAACGGAAATGTTCATGCCGAGACTATCCTTCCAGGTACTAAACGTCCATATATCTTCCTCTAAAGGTAGTATATGATATTATTGATAGGTGACTGATATGTCATATATTATATCATATATTATATTATTTACTGATATGTCATATATATATGTCATATATTATTGGAAGGTGACTGATATGTCAGTCACCTACCCCCTTCCTGTAATTGTGTGCAAAACTTTATATTAAGTTCAGAAACGCATGGACACAGATATTGTACCAATTTCACTTCTCAAGGAAAAATTTTTTGTTATGCGAGTGGGCGGTGATACTTACATATCTAAGATACCAAACATACTGGAGATCCAGTTGTATTGCTACCTAGTAATTGCAGTAACATGTAAATATGTTTATAATAATATTATTAATAAAATTGCCTTTAGAATTGAAATCTGTAGATTTTTCTAACTGCATTTTCCTGCCAGACACGTAACGAACAGATGGGAAATTATTCCGTTGCTACAGTTGCAATAAAAAAGTTAATAGTTCAGACTGGCGGATAAAAGCCGGATCAGGACGGATAATGTGCGATTTCTTAGATTAATTAAATTAAGATCTTTCAGGTGCCGGATATAAACCGATAGATGCGGAATCATTCCGTAATCAAAATTATAATTAAAAAACTAATAATTTAGATTGACGGATAAAAGCCGGAGCGATACGGATAATGTGCTATTACTGAACTAAATTTACTTAAGATTGTCCAAGTGTCGGATATAAAGCAGACTGATGCGAAGTTGTTCCGCTGCCGAGTTCGAATAAAAAATTTGTAATTCTTATTACCGGATATAATCCGGTCAAGGTCGGGTATAAACCGTGTACGACTTAATGGAAACACTTTCAGTTCCTATTACCGGATAAGTGTCAGACAAAAGCAGATTAAATCCGTCATCAAACTTAAACTAATAACACTCTTCGTCTCGATAATTGATAATAATTGATAATTGATAATTGATCCAGTTCGAGTCGAGTCGAGCCGTGTCAAGTACGAGCTTTCAAAAAAGCTCGAAATTTTTCGAGTACTCGAATGACTTTGAGAACTCGAAACTTTCGAGTACTTGAATGTCTTCGAGAACTCGAAACTTTCGAGTACTTTAACAGTTTCGGGTTCTCGAAAGTTTCGAGCAGCTCGAAACTTTCAGTTGTCCAAAATTTTCATTTTTTAATTTTAGCCACAAATTTGTGATCAAATTCTTTGTATTTTTAAAATTTATTCGACATTTTAGATTAAAAAAATTTCGTATTTTTGAATTTTGATCTTAAATTCGCTGTCAGCAACCTGAAAATTTTGAGAACTCGAAACTTTCGAGCAGCTCAAAACTGACCGAGTACTCGAATTTTCCGAGAACTTGAAACTTTCGAGTAGCTCGAAACTGTTCGAGTACTTGAAGCCATTTAAGTTCTCAAAATTTTCGAGTAGCTCGAAAATTTCGAGCACACTCATCGGTGGATCAAGAGCCCATGTATCGAGGACCACATTCATGGTCTTTCACGCTTCACTGATTCTGTTTCCCGCCCCTGAGCGTCCCGCGACGGCCCCATCGCTCGGTTAGTCAGGGCCGCCAGGCGTTGTTTACATCACGACTTTCTGCGCATTTACTTTTGTACGTTCAGAGACTATATACGCGGTCCTGAAGACTGCTCGCTCGAATAGCATTGAGTCGAGGACCGTCTACCCCCGAGCCCGGCTCTCGATCCACCGATAGGTGTACTCAAAAGTTCGAGCATGCTTGAACTCTACTCGACTCGAAAAAAGTCGGCTCGGCTCGACTGGACTCGAAGTTTCGAGCTTTTTCCACACTCTTAACTGTTAGCTATGAAAACGTGTCAATAAAGTATCATTTGCTTTTTCTTACGTTTCGACGGACTTATCTCTGTGGCAAAATATTTCTAGGGACAACGGAGTGGAAATCCATCAACTCCTTAAGGTATCACGAACCATTCATAGTAAGTCTTGCAACTGCGATTTGGAGGGATGAGCCGTGAAGCAAGTGCCTGAACAAGAAAAACTATACCTCGTTTTGAAGCACAAACAAGAAAACAAAATAAGTCGAAGCATATTACAGCTATGGATTCTTAAGGATTTTAAAACGTCTTCTGTACAAGTATTTTGTTGATAAAATTTCATTTCTTTCCCTTATTTCAGAGCTCTTTGTGGACAAACTTCGTACTCAGCGTTACAGAGGAAATCAGAGGGTGAAACTAATGAAGAAAACAATTAGAAAAACCCTTACTCATAAAATTAACGATTTAAACAAGCCGAAAAGAGCAAAAGGTTTGTTGAATAACATTTATCTATAGGTCGGTTATCATCAAGCCGGTTATCATAAATTCGGAATCGATTTTTTAATTTAATTACCCTTCACATTCTCTTACACTAGTAATGATTATATATCCAATAATTTTTATTCTTACCGAACTGTTTCTTATCGTTGTGTAAAAATATGAAATTGAATTTAGCTACTAAAAATGAAAATTTTAGCTATTGTAAGTAAGAAATATTCAGAATTATCTCAAAATGTTTCTAAAACAAAACTTTTTTTTGCAGTTAATAACTCCTCCGATTCGGAATAGAAAGTGCTAGACTACCGTACCTACACATATTTCTATTCCTATACCTATTAAGTACAATATTCGTGTTACGTGAGTCAATTTTTACACTTCAGTTATAGAATAGAAAGTTCCTTGTTCGTTTTATTATTTTTCGTTTCTTTTTCTATGTTTATGATAGCCTAATTCGGCGCGGCGTACAGTGGTCTGGAATAGGAATTTACTGTTCATAATCGCCCACAGGTCGTATTTTTTAACCGATTTGAAACTTTTTTTTAGAAATGCTCAGCATTAAATTTTTAAGAGAATTGCGGTATGCTATTTTTTAATTTTTTTCACAGAGCAACAATATATAAACAAATAAAGTAACAAAATTGGCCATTTCAGCTTTGTCAATTTTTATGTTAAGAAAAAATACAAATAGAAACTCACTATCTGTCGAAATTATTGCACCTGCATTCATAGAACATAATTAATTCTGATAATATTTAGGTTAATTATTATAAACAATTTTTATAAACAAATTCTTATTAGTTTTTTTTTTCATAGAAAAAATTGTTTACTTCACGCTAGTTGATAATATTTTTCATAAGTCATAATTTGTAACAAAAAATTAGCATTAATTAACAATTACTGTTTTTGTAAACATTTTTGTAAACAAGTTCTCTATAAATGAGTTTTTCTCATAGTTAAATTGATTTTTCTGACCAGAAGCGATTCACAATTGTCTTTAGAGCCCTTTATGTACCCCAAGCTTTATTAAACATAAACAATATAGATTGTTGATAACAATTTAATTAAACAAGTTTCCCAATCGGCCGTTTCCTTGTAGAACAAAATGGTTTTTTCTTCAGTTATTATTGGAGTGACATTCATTGCGATGACTAACCAACGAAATTGAATAAAAATAATTTATGTGATTGTTGAAAACTATTTTTTAAACAAAACTAAGATTTATTAGTTTTACATGTAAGAAGGACGATTTTCCCACTGAAATTATCCGACAATAAGCTAACAGTGATTCCGAAATTGGATATGGGACACTAAATAACAATTTGCGTAATCGTTAATAACAATTTCTATAGAAAACTATCTATAACGAGCATTGTTGTGGTAATCTTGATTGTATTCGTATGAACCATTTTTATTAAAGATGATTTAAAATTAAGCAGTTGGGTGCAATAACATTTTACTTGCGTTTTTAGAAGTCATTTATCTTTCATTTGTTTTATGCGTAACTTCATGAAAAACAAATAAAGAACAAGCGAAAATAAGGTGCAATAACGCTGTACTTGCGTCTTTAGAAGTCACTTATCTTTCATTTGTTTTGTACGTAACTTCATGAAAAAAATGAAGAACAAGTGACCTAGTTCACCGCTAGGTGGATGTCTCTTTCACGCGCTTTCACAAGAGAAATCACAATTTTCGTTTATATAACTGAGAGGGGCTGCTTTAAAATTATCTTTATATGATTTGCTTTTGGCGTCATTTTAAAATATCTTATGCAGTTTTGTATATTTTAGTTGTTTGTATTATTATTTATAATAAAACAATGGATACTCTTAAAGTGTGTAAAAAGGTCCTTTGTGATTCTTTTATTGACGTGCAAGGTTTGTTAAGTTTCATACAAACTGAGTACAGTCTTGATCCTGAGCATCTAGAAATAGTAGCTGATCATTTGAATTTGTATTTTTTACCTATATTTCATAAAAAACGAAAATAATGTTTAAGTGTAAAAAGTCAGTTTGAAAAAAGGTTCGAAAACTAGCTAAACACTGACTTCGTTGTTACATTTTCTGTGACAAAATCGAAAGGAGGAAGGAAAAACTCTGATACGAAGTTCGAAGATGCTTCTGCTGTGACAAAAAGATGAAAATTAATGTCCATTGAAGAGAGTTTTACGGCTGCTGAGATACAGAATGCATTTCTGCGAAGTTTTCGAAAGAGTAAAGGAAAAAAAATTGCAAATGCTATAGTCGCTCTTTTGAATTCTGACGATACTGAAAATTTAAACATTTTAGGTAAATCTGACTTCGAACCATATGTACCATACTCTTCAGAAGAAGCTTTAGCTTTAATGCAACAGGTCAGACTATCAAAGTATCAATATCCACTTACAGGCCAAAGAAAGAAAGGCTGACATTTGTCCTTCCTATGTAAATGTATTAGAGATTTAAAAAGATTGTTATCCTTCAAATATTCGAATATCGGAAGAAGGAGCCATGGTTGAAATTCAGTCTCTTATTGATCACACTATTCAACGTCTTTTCAAAGATCCGAATTTATGCCTTCCGATTTCAGAGAATTGATTGAAGATCACTTATTTGGACTTTGCAATTAAATATGGCATCGATGGACTGTCAACTAATGCAAAATACAATCAAAAGTTTAATAACAACGGTTTGACCGATGACTCTTTTTTCACAGCATCAATGGTGCCAATGTGGTTGAAGGTAAAGCACACGGAAGAAACAGTTTGGATGAATCCTCATAGTTCCTCGCCAAAACGTTGTATGCCTATTATGATTAAATATGCAAAGGAAACAAAGGAATTGACGAAATCTGAAACTCAAGTTCAGAAGCTTAGACCCTCAACAATTACTATGACTAATGGTGTGTACATAGTTACAACAGAAATGAAGGTAACTATGTTGTAAAGTAGAAGAAAGAAATCGTCTCCAACTTTAAATTTGGTCTTTCTACTTTGCATGCCTGGATAAGGTTTATGGAGTGTATACTCCATATTGCTTATCGGTTACAAATCTGGAAATGGAGTATATACAAGAAAGAAGCTAAGAAAAGAATTTGCAGCGAATTTCAAAAGAAGATGGGGTTAATAATTGATCAACCAAGTCAAGGATCTGGCAACTCTAATTATGGTAATACGGCTCGCAGGTTTTTCTCGGATGTTTATCAATTAGCAGAAATAACTGGAGTAAATAAAGAACTAATTAAAATGTTTAGAAACATAATACAAATGTTAGCTAGTAACAGAAAAACTCTTTATTTCTTTTTAAACGAGTATGCTTTAAGGACAGCAAAACTGTATGTGAGCTTATATTCATGGTACTATATGCCTTCTTCAGTTCACAAAATACTGCTACATGGGACAAAAGTTATGGGGAATTTCATGCTGCCAATTTATTTATTCCGAAGAAGCTTCTGAGGCCAGGAAAAAGGATATCAAGTACATTCGACAGTTCAGCACACGAAAAATCTCTCGATTGCATACTATGCACGACCTAATTCACAAACTTTGTGAGTCCTCAGATCTTTTCATTGCATTCTTGAAGCTTGAATGGGAAAAAGTTGAAGTTGAACTTATCAAGAACTCGATGAACTAATAAAACAATTCGAATCCAAAAATGATTCGAGTTCTGAATCGTAATTTAATTATTTTAAATTTTTTATAATAATGTCATTATGATTATAAATATCGATTGTTTCTTTGTTAAAAATAACTACTGCGGAAAATAATATTTACCCCCCAACGGTATTTACATAATTAGAAGATTTACAGAGCATGCACATAGTGCCCAAAAGGTACTCTAGAGATACAACGTTTTCTCCTACCATACTTCATCATATTTGCACTCAATTGATTCAAGGAAGTGGAACCAGGTCGCACCAGATTGTTAAAATGATAATCTACTGGAATTTTCTTGTAACTTAGGCCTAATCGATGTCATGAACAACTCTGATGGTACTGGCGATAACCTCGGTGAACCAGGTCGTGCACCAGGTTGTTAAAATCATAATCCACTGGAATTTTTTTGCAACTTAGTCTTAATCGGTGTCATGAACAACTTCGATGGTACTGGTGATGACCTCGGTGAACCAGATCGTGCACCAGAATGTTAAAATGATAATCTGCTGGAATTTTCTTGCAACTTAGGCTTAGTCGGTGTCATAAACAACTCTGATGGTAGTGGCGATGACTTAGGTGAACCGCGTCGTGCACTAGAGTGTTAAAATTATAATCTATTGGAACTTTTGTGCAGCTTAGGTTTAATCAGTTAAATGAGCTTCAATTTTTGGTGTATTATAAGTACTAAATTTATTGCTTTTGAGACGAGATGAATCTATTTACCTATATTACAAAATCTTTCATGATCAACTATAGTTACAATTGATAATAGATCAAATGAAATTTGTTATGCTGCATCGAACGGTCGAACGGTCTCTTATTAAAGAGACCCGCTCCTCTTGACTGGCTTGTGGCTCCAAACCCTCCATCTATAGAGCCAAAAGTGGATGGCATAGTACTTGTGCCTGTATTTGCGTTCAAAAATGTGTAGTTTACGTCGTAGCATCAAAGAGTCCAGTTTTTTTACCTATGAAAATAATTTTGTTCAATAACAAACACATAATAACTTGGATATAAGACACAATATGTGTACTAGCGTCAGCGAAGTATTTTAAATTTGCATGTTACTTCGAATCAAGCTTCAACTTATTTGAATATTAATCAATAATACCTTGCGCTTCTTTTTTTCGACTCACTGTATAATCCTCAAACTAGAATTCTTCTATCTATTTTAATTCATACTACTTCATTCAAGTTATGTTACGATGTCTCCTCGAAATACTTCCATTTTCCATCGTTGAGTCAGTTTCAGTAAGAGGACTGATTTTTACATAAGTTCCAGTCATGTTAGACGCGGTATTTGTAGTATCGAATCTTCCAGATGTGTCAAAGAGAGAGACAGCAAAGAGAGAGAGAGAAAACAAACTACAGTTCAGTAAAATATAAAGTTTTTCTATTAATAACGAAATGGAACTAAAGTTTCGTTCGGATCCCTGGTTTGTAGTCGACCTAAAACCGGAACCAGCT
This sequence comes from Euceroptres primus, assembly GCA_037177015.1. Lineage (NCBI taxonomy): Eukaryota > Metazoa > Arthropoda > Insecta > Hymenoptera > Figitidae > Euceroptres > Euceroptres primus. The sequence goes on along the minus strand of JBAGKK010040763.1, from coordinate 2,951 downwards.
GATTTATTAGTTTAGCCGAATGGCGTACTTGGGTGGAGAGTTTGTTGTGTTTGTCCGATAAGGTCAGTATTGGTTCCGAATAAATTTATGATTGCAGTTGGCTGTCTACCAAAGAAGTTCGTATTGCTGCAGGTTTCAAGAAACCTCCGAATGAAGACTGCGTTGGAACAGACCGACCGAACGCTGATGTTCCAGCAGTTTTGCTGAATAAGCCTCCAGATATCAAGCTTGCAGGTTTTGTGTTGAAGAGAAAGGTATTGATACCAAACATTGGTGTTGTGGCAATATCGGAACCCATCTGGCCAAACATGTTTGTAGTGTATTAAATCTGAAAGTAAATAAATATTTTATATTATCAAATTTTTAAAGTGAATGATGCCTACATAACCTAAAATATTCCATATTTATGAATTGACTTTAGAATCACTTTTCAGGGAAAGCTTTCTGAATTGGCTTGATAATTACCTCATAAAAAACTTCTTCACTAATTTTAAAAAATACGAAATGCTTTACACTTGAAAATTGTGATACTCCATAACCTAAAAAATATTTTATTTATCAAATACATTTTCGTATCAATTAATGATACATAAATCGAAAAAGGTGATAAAGGAGAATAACTAATCTTGATCTGGATTGACCGTGCTTTAAAAGCAAAGTCAAATTCGATCTAAAAATGATAATGTTAAGGATAAGGTACATATCACCATCTTAGTGGAAGTCATCAAAATAATCTTCTAGAACAAATTAAAAAATGATTTAAGAATTCCCTGCAAGTTCATTCGAAAGTGTATTTCGACGAAAATTTTTTCGAAAAAGTGAATATAAAATATATGTTTCCTTAGAACTAATTACATCTTTTAAAAAATCTTCGACTAACACCTTCACAGAGGAAAAGGAATATCACAAACAGAATGGAATATTTACGTACGGAGAATTAAAGAAACATGGTTTTAAAATAATGGTATTTAAATTCTACAAAATTATTTACATAAGAAAATTTCAAATACTTATCTTCTTGCCACGATGATTACATCCGTTAGTAATTTTTTTCTGTAGATTTACTTTTTATCAATTATCCACAAAACTCTCAGCATTGCCAACACTTGATTGATGGACATAAAAAGTCGTTTCTACAACACGCCAAACACAAAGGCAAGAAACACTGCAAAAATTGTCGAAAACTAACCACACATTTTAGAGTCTTCACTCTCTGAAAAAAAACACTTCCTGTAAGGATGGAATAAAATATACGTATGTAAAATACGCAAAATTATTGATAACACTTATTATGTGCGATTAAGTAGATCGTGAAAAATGATAAGTTAGAAATCAAGTACGAAAAAATAACCTAACCATAAACTTTTAAATTCATAAAGAATAATAGTTACTTTTTAATTTAGGGTTTATTATATAAGAAATCGAAAAATAATTGGTTTTTAACATCGATGATTCCACATGTATTCTTTCATGAAACCTTCATTTACAAAATTTCATATTAACCTTTTTATTTACTTCACAAAAGTCTATAACTCTATGGCTTTGAATTCGAAGGTTATTTCCTACCACGTAGTAGGTAGGTAGGTTACAAGATTACATGGTGAAAACATACCGAATATTCATGATTGACATTCTGCAGGATGCACGGTAGCAAATCGTCACACTATTTCTCCGAGACAGAGGCATATAAGTCCCTCCTCTTTTTCCAGACTGTAAAGAAATTTCAGTCCAGTCTTTTTGCCAGTCTGGAAAAAGAGGAGGGACTTGAATGCCCCTGCCTCATTTTTTCGGCAATATTGAATCCCAATTGAAATTTGACTATTAGGTATTTTCATTTCCAATATGGAAGACCGATCAGCTGTTAATACTGAAGGAAAAACCATGATTGGGCGTGTGGCATACCCGAGGTAATTTACTTTTTCTTATACAGTATTTTACCTGGTATTTTACGTCTCCAGTTTAACTAAATTTTATTATTTTAATATCATCTTAAAACGTAATTTCTAATCATAAATTTATTTGGAAATTAGTTCTTATTTTTTCAAGAACCATTGAATGAAATAATAAAATACATAATTTTTTTATCGATTTTAATACTTTATTAAATTGTTCTTGAGAAATAAAAAATAATTTTCCAACTTTGATATCCTTCCAGTATCGCTCGGCATTTTTGATTTGACGCCACAAGTGAAAATACCTAATACAGAGCCACGAATTAGAGAGACCGAACTGCCGTTAGAGCTAGGGAAAAAAATGGCAACGATTTTCAGACATTAAATAGGAGCTTGTGCATAACCAGAGCTTGCGTGGATGCTAGTTAACTCTGGTTTACTCTTGATTTCACCAATCATCATTCAACACTTGACCAGTGCTTCTAATTTTGCCCCTCAACCCTACTGTGCATACGTCACGATGGCTAATCAACGGCTAATGGGACATATTGCTCTAATGGAAATGCTTCATTTCTGTCTCGATTCCCATCATTCTGGATATTGACGAATCCCATATCATGAATCGCCCTTTTACTCAGGAAGAGTTCTCCACTGCTTTAGCCTCTTATAAAACTCGCTCAGCTCCAGGCTTAGATGGTATCTTCTACGAAGATTTCAGAGGTTTTTCCATCCCAGTCCTGCAATTCTTGCTAAAACTCTTTAACCGGATGTTCGCTATTTCTTTCTTTCCAGAGTCTTGGCGCAATACTCTGGTTACTTCTTCTTTTTCTTATTTATTGACATCTTGCTATGCAAATTGCCATTACACACACCCGTAAATTTCTGGTAAGTTCTTGAGTGTGAGTACAGGTATTGAGACAGATGTTCGTGTCCGAGCTGTAGAAAGGACCAGTAAAAATAAAAAGCCGCTCTCTCTCTCGTCGCCGACCAGACCCCTCACACCGGATAGGACAGAGGAAGTGTCAGCTACGCAGAGGTCGTACCGATCATGATACCATA
>JBAGKK010040753.1:0-10528 GCA_037177015.1 Euceroptres primus | reverse complement strand
AAGTTCTTTTCGCTCCGTATACAGCTCTAACTCCTATGCTTATACACAGGACTTGGCGCATTATACGGAGCGAAAAGAACTTGGAGCCCTCTGCAGTGGAGGTGTTGATATATCACCGTTGAACTAATTAATGAAAGCACAAACTCGCATTCATGAAGCAAATTCCTTTTACCGTTTAAATTTGGAAGTAAAGCACGGACAACAGAGAATTTTTTATTTCTTTTAAACTATTGAACTGATACAAAGTTTGGATGTGTAACCAATTTTTTAAAACATATTTAAACATTTTTCAATGCTTGTACAGAGGTCGCATAAGGTTCCACTGTTAGCCTCGGTAAAGTAGAAGTTCTTCTGAATCTTACTTCTAGGAGATTATTAATTTCATCCCCATTATTATATTGAAAAATGTACTTAAAGTGAGTTGTACGTATTAGCCCCACCATGCGCGAATAGCCCAACTCTACGGAATTCTCAATACATATTAAATTTGTTTAGTAACTACAATACACATAAAATTTGTATTTAATAATTAAATTTCTGGAATGAAAGTTATCTCAAACAGTTTCTGAAATATTTATCTAAAAAAGTTCATAGTCTTCTATAGATACTTACGAACAAGGAGACACCGTCAAAGTTGTTATACACTGCTCTTTCAATTTAAGTCGGGTTTCGGGAATGGCCTGAATGGCCTTGGACTCAAAGCGGGATTCTCTAAACGTAAACAAGTCAGGGCCATATGAACTATTTCTGTTTGATTTTTGTCACGAGTGAAAAATATTTTTAAATATAAGTTTAATTTAACTTTTACTTTAATTTTAAGGTTTATTTAGTTAATTATTATGTATAATGCATACCCAAAACACTGAAAACGAACTAAAGCGAACTGACGAAATTGTTCGCTTAGGATACTACCCGCTTTGTGGCTACGGTACTTGAACAACTCCACTGAGCTCCAAGCTCAGCTTTCTCGTCCCCATGGACCCCTCAACATCAGCGAAAATTCCTGGAACCCATATATTGGAGGTACACAAATTGGGAGAGCAGGGTATTTCAATCGGACTTAATGCGTAAGACGAATTGTGATCATAATTATAATATAAACTTCCGAGGGGCTGACCACTTTTCAGTTTGTGTATGCGCGAAGAAAATATATTCTCAAAGAATATTTCAGAATATTTGGGAATACTTCAGAATACTCGGGAATATTTCAGAATATATTTTGACTGGGAGGGGAGGCACTAGTATGAAAAAAATATTTTTTCGCTACGTTAGCTAAATTTCTAAACGTTACAATGAACTAAATATTTTTTCTCAATTGAGACTTTTACAAAAATATTTTCCCAACTAAAAACAAAAAAGATTATAATATTTTTAAGGAACATAGTTTTAATTTGTTAATGAATTCAGATTTTGAAAATAAATTATAAAAAATTAGTAGAATACACATTTCACGGGAAAAGCAGCTTGAATTGAAATAGACTGAAAATCTACTAAAAATCATTGTAAGCAACATTATACATTACGGTGTCGTTTAAAAATTGAAATTCGTATTTTCTTAAGCGGTACCAGTTTAGTTTTTTCCTCTTGGTGAGAGAAACTCCATGGTACTTTTTCAAATTTTTTGAAAAAGTTTTAGTGGTGCCGAGAAGTTTTTGAAATTATTTAAACTTGGAAGTTTTTCAAATTTGTTCTAGTAGTTCAAAAATCATAGAGAATTTTTTTATACACAGTTTTGGGTAGTAAGTAAGACTAAATTCAAAATGAAAAAATAATTTTTTTGTCAAAATTAAATTTTTTATAAACTAGCAAAAAATGAATTTTTTGAATTCTGCTAAATTATCATCAATTTTAAATAAGTTGAAAAAGTTTTACATGATACTTCTTCAGTTTCAAATCGTTTGAAATAATGCATCATCATTTTATTTCACCTGAAAAAAATTTTGTCATAACAGTTTGAAAATTGCTAAAAATGGCATAAATCACTAAAATAAAAAATAGAAAAATTTTTTTCGGCGAAAACAAAATCATGGAGCGATACATTATTCTATTTCAAACTAAAGGATTATGTAAAACTTTTACAACATATTTAAAATTGTTGTTAATTTAGTCGAACTGAAAATGTCATTTTCTGTTTTAAAAAATTCTAATTTTGAACCAAAATGTATTTTTTCATTTTGAATTTTAAAGTCTCACATGCTACCTAAAACTGTATATAAAAAAAATTCCTTTGAGTTTTGCACCGATAGAACAAATTTAAAAAATATCGAAGTTTAAAAAAATTTTAAAACTTCCCGGCACTACTAAAACTGTTTTTTTCTTTTTTAATTGGAAAAAAATTCCTTGAAGCACCACCCTAGTGTACATGAAACTTGGATTTTTCCGAAATACTTTAAATCACGTTAATCGGAATAATTTTCTTTTCTGAATACTGTTTATTACTTTCTAAAAGTATTAAAACTATAATTATTCTTAATTTTATTCGGGAATATATGATGCACGATGATGCGAAGTGTTAAAATAGTGTTTTAATCGTTGGATTACCCGAGATATACTTAAAATAAGTCAAAATATTTGGGAATATGAATACTGAAAATATGTATGAGAATATTTCGTGAGTGTACGAGGAATATCGGAGTGGACGACCCCTAGGAAAAATTCTAAATCTAAAGTAATTAGTAATCGACTCTCTTTCGTTTTTCCCTCTTCCACGACCTTAAAAAGCGAAACTCTTCTTCTTCTTGTCGTTTGTGGCTTCTTACATCAGCAAATGGCCATATCTGCTAAAAACCGAAACCTGATTTCGTTCGAACATCTGGCGCGAAATTGGAAAAGCTGGGAAAGGTATCCGCCCAAAGTTGGAATACCGGGTCTACGCACAAGTTTTCACGCACTACGCAGTAGTTAGGTTAGATCGCATGCTCGACTCAGCGCGTTTACCCAAATGGCGGAGTGCTGCGGGGAAGAGCAGAGCGATGAGAAGAGAAGTAAAATACTGCGAGCGAGCAAACTACGGCGGCCATGTTTGCGCGGGTGTGGTAGGCGTGGCGGGCGGGAACAACTTAAAGCTCGTTCTCCAACAACTTTGGAGAAAGTCTTCCCCCCACCAAAACATGTTGAGCCTACGGTGGGGCCACGGAATGATTTCTCGTTGGTAGTGCCACCTCTTTCTACGTTACTTAGCTCCCCTCCACTGCCCACTCATTGGAAGCAATTGGAAGGCCGATAGTTTCTCTGAGACTTCTTTTTCGTACGAGGGGGAAGTTTCGGCGTAGTTACTATTTGTTCCCCTCAAAACCCCTGGGATATAATATGTATACTTCGGTAAAACGATTTTTTTCAAAAATTACGCTGTTGGAAATTTATATAGCAATTTTACCATAAATATTTAGTACCCGATTTTTTTAGAAGTTACGGTTTCTTTTAAATTTGTTTAATTTTTTTAATTAAAAGAAGGAATGATAAAACGTTTGCTCGTATACGTACTGAGCCAAATTACACCGTAGCCGGACTTACGTACAAAAATTTATTCCGAAAAAGGCATGAAGTTCTCTCTCGTTTACACGGGAGAGGTACTTACATTTTTCTATATGTACGGTGTAAATGCCAAGGTGGCTCAAAAAAAATTTTTTTATGTGAGTTCGAGTATGGTGTAATTTAGCTCACTCTCTAATCTAGAATCAGTTATAATTTTTACTAATTTGAATTAGTAACTGAATTCTAGCTATGAATTAGTTATTTTTTACTGATTCATCGGTTATAAATTTTTTTTACTGATTCATGAGTTATAAAATATTTTTTACTGATTTAATCACTAAAAAATAACTGATTTATAGCTAGAATTCAGTCAATTATTGAAATTATTAAAAATTTTAACTGATTTAAAATTAGAGAGTAAATAAAAAATAAGGGAAACGGAAGTTAAAGGCAAAAGTTCCTAACATAAAAAGTTAAGAACTCTTTTAAATTAGAACTTTGCACTGAAAAAAAATGTCTATTTACATCTTATGTGCTAATTATTTTTACTATGTCCCGTATCAAAATAAATTTGATTAAATTTGAATAAATGTCATCCGGTCCCATGTACCCTACTACATTTTTTCAGTTCTGTAGCGTTACATCTTTTTACAAAAAATTCTAGAACTAATTATCAATGCACGGATTCAGAGAAGTTAGTTGCAGAAAAGAAATATTGTCGATTAATGTCGAAATTTTGGCTCTTTTTAAATTAAAAAATAATTTTTAATTTTAATTTTTAACTTTGGTTCTCTTCAGAAAATTCATTTTTCGATAAGGAATGGTTCTTAGTATTTAAGTCTATAAAGAGTTTTTATATAAGCCTATAAAAGAAGATCTAATTGATATTTAAACTAAAAAAATATTTTAAATCGTTTAAATCAAAAGTTTGTCATTAAATTTTTATAAATGTTGAATGTGAAATAAGAGCGCACTTCTTCATCTCACTTATCATTATTTATACACTTATTGTGAATTAATATGAAAAAAAAAAGTTTTTGTATTGATCGAAAATATTTTCTTTCTTTTAAGTATAAAATCGAAAAACACCAACTTTTCACTCAGAAAAAAAGTTTTTCTAAATCAAAAATATAACTGCTTTACTATGGGGTCAAAAAACAGTTGTTTAAATCAAATAAACTCTTTTCTGATCAAAAAACTGTTTTTTAAAATATAAAAACAAATTTTCACATCGAATCAAGAAAAAGAGGTTAAAAACGATTTTTTAACTTGAAAATAAGTTTTCTCTAAGTGTAATCCGGATTCCGGATCACTCTTGTTTCTGCCGCAAATAAATATAACTATAAAATAAGTTTTCAGAAATGCTTATTCCAACTATTAACTATTAAACTATTTTAACTAAGCTAAAGATTTCGAAAAAAAATTTATTTTTTAAATACATTTAATCACGGCAAAAACAAAAGTGATCCGGGCTCCGGATTTGATTTCTTCTTTGCCTTATATGAGCAATAATAAGTTTATATTAGATTTAATATACAGTAAATTTCATATAACATGTGAATTAAATTTAATGTAAATTAAAAGTCATTTGCATATACTGTTTGTACAATCAGCGATCATTTTTTCTAACGGTGCTGATTTGTCATTCTTTGATAATAAATTATGAAAAGTGTAAACTATAATTAAAGAAAAATTTATAAAATTACTTTACTTGTATTTCAATTTGACTACACATTTATTGTAACAGAACTACACTTTTATTATAAATTTATTACACTTTTGCATAGTAAAAAGCGTATTACACTTTTGCATAGTAAAAAGCGTATTGTACTTTTGCATAGTAAAAAGCGTATTACACTTTTGCATTGTAAACATTGCAAAATTCATGAATAGAAATGTTCAGAAATTGCAGATCATACTAATTAAATGGGAAGTTATTCCGAATGTGTGTAAATTGAGTACAAATTAACTGTTCACTCCATTTTGATTCCATAAAAAAAGTACTCTAGCTCACCTAACATGAATTAGTCAATTTCAAAAAGCGTTAAAAACGTTTACTAAAATATTTCTGATTTCTACAAAAAGATCACTGAAATTTTCCAAATTAATTTTGTAATGAATGAGTAAAAAATTCGATTACTTAGAAAATGATGTACATTATTTTCTTGTCTATTCGATTATTGTTGTGGGTTTGGGGTCAAGAAATGATGAAAAATAGTTTTAAGGTTCCTTCAAACGTTTCAGCGCCAAACATGGGCTCTCTTCAGTGATTTTTATTCTAGAATATAAATATAGATAAGTACTTTGGTATAATGTTTTTTATTAAATTTGGCAATATTGACCTCGATGAATCGTGATTTTCAATTATAATAAATGTTTGAGTTATATTGCTATATTGTTTAGAATTGTTTGTGGTGGCACTCCTGATTTTCTTTTCAATTTCGTTGTTAGCGTGTGGGACGATTATTTTAAGACACAGAAATCTTGTGAAAAGAAAGCGGCGTGAATTTTAGGAGTAACCGAAATTTTGAGATCTAGGTACCGCTTTTTAAAGTCAATATGCAGGTTTGAGCTGTTTGAAATATGGGGCATTTTTCAACTGCCCCAACCTAAAAATCAATCGAGCTCGATCGGACTTCTTGGGTAAAGTGCAATCCTATTGCTTTATAGGGAAAAAAGTTTGTCGTTGGGACACATATTTACCGATAGGGAGGGGGTGTAGTTTTTGAGTTCTGTACGAGTACCGTCTATTTCGATGACCAAAATAATTTATTATTGTTTAAAAAAGTTTTTTATAAATAAATCAAAATTTTAGAACTTCAGAGCTTTCTTCAAGTTTCAAGTGACTCCCAAAAGTTTAAAACTACGTATCTAAAAAGATCATTTGCCGATTTAGCGCTTTTATTTATTATTGCCTTTGTTCCTTCATGTGATACAAAATAAAATGTATGTTATTTTTCAACTTTTACTGTGATTGCAGTGGTTCTCAACCGAGCATTGTTCATATTATTCGCACTTCACTTTTAGCTTATTACAATAAGTTATTCCTGAAATTTAAATATCTAATAAATTCCATTTATTTTTATGTACTGAAATGCGGAAACATTGTGAAAGTGTGAACATACATTTCATATAAATTTACGTTTTATTTATTTTGTTTTTCAGACAAATGGTTGGTAGGATCCTGCTGGAATACTTCAAGTCTGCTGTGGAAGCAAATAGCGAATTAAATGTCGACGAGGTTTTCAATACCGTTCACCAGATCGTCAGCGATCCAGGTATGTTGTACAAACTTTAAACTGTATAAGATATTTTATTAAATATACACTGAAAAAAATGATTAGTTGGGGCAACTAGTTTATTAGTAGGCGTAACTATTCAGTTTGTTGCAACAACAATTTGAATAGTTACATCAACTAAAAAGTTTGTAAATACTAAAGTAATTTCTCTAACTACTAAAGTAGTTTGCTCAAGAATCCATTTTTTAAAACTGTAATGTTATTTGTGTACCACTGAAACAAAAATTAATTGGCAAAATAAAGTGTCAAAGAATTTTGTATTTAAGGGCTGACAGGAAAGAAATTTTCCTTCTCTATTTATTCTCATTTTTCCAAGCAATAGAATTAAACATATGTAATTAATTGCTTTCTTTAATTAATTAATTAATTAATCATTCTTCATTTTTCCTGTAGGCTAATATTAAATATTAAAACCTTTTTGCACTTTGGTTTCTTCACAGCACTTTTGTAGCTTATATTTTCAATATCTATTGCAATATTACAGACAATATGAAAAGTGCAAAGAGTGCAATTAACAATTAACATTTGTTGCGCTTCAAGATCGCATTGTTGTGGTGTAATATCTGATTGAAGTTTTTCTATAAAAATATGGAGATCAAACTTGAGTTTTTTCCAAGTTTATCTTTTATCTCACCTGCTTGCACCTTTGCTTAAAGTATAATATATGCACACCTGCACAGTTCCACAATAAATTAAAATTTGATGTATGTATTTAAAAAATGACAGAATATATTTATCGTGCAACAGGATTGAAAAATCGTCCAACTGAGTCAACTCCTGGTTACATGCACAAGTGTGTATAATGCCAAATAACTTAGAATAAAGAAGCATGTAATTGGTCGCAATTCATAAAAGACTTTTGAAATTGAAATTAAGTTTCAAAGTTTTCTTTGCACGAATAACCAATCTGCACCTATAGTAATCTACTTTTTTGCTGCACTAGTTATTATAGAATTCTTCTGCTCTCTTAGAACACATTCTATATTTATTTTTGTTTTTTACGTTTTTATAGTCAGTATAGCAAATATTATTTTTAATTAAAGGTTATGCTTTATGAGTCGAAAAAAACGAGTGAAACAACATGAGATTATTATTTTTTGCATATTACATTATTTGGATTTTGAATCATTTATGTAAATAAATCCTTTGAACTGAAAGATTGCTCCAGTTACGAATATTTTTAATGGTTTTCTGCAACAAAAAAGGTTTCTATATAAAAATGATTCAAAATATTACACAGTAAAAAAGAATGCTTAAAATTGTTAACCTTAAAATGGTTTGGATTGAATTCAGTACAATTTGTCTTAATTTAAGCAATATTGGTCTGAATTTAATACCATGTTACCTGAATTTCAGAATAGTCTTATATTCAGACAAATACTTAAAATCAAATCAAGTGTCCTTAAATCCAGACAAATTGTACTGAATTTAATCCAAACCATTTTAAGGTGTAATAATTTTAAGTATTCTTTTTTAGTAAGAATTACGGGTTCTTGACAAAATTAAAGAAGATTTTGTTCATAATTTGTCATTTCAAGTTTTAAGGTAGATGTCCCAATTCCTGATCACATGTATTTTATAAAGTCTGTTTTGACCAAAATTAGTTGCATCATTCAATACTACTAATTTTTTTAGATAGTTAAAATTGTTATTTAGTTATTTAGTTCAGTTCTTATGTATTGCGCCACAGTGAAAATAAAGTGTTACGTTACGTTAAAATTTAGGTGATCAGGGATTGCGACATATGGAATTTTTTATATAAACTCTTCTATTTCAGGTATTTTTCAACCATTTATCTTTTTTATACTCTCATTTTAAAGAAAAATAGTCAAATTATACGAAGAAGTCAAAGTTTTTGTTTTTAAACTGTAGAGAAATTTTATATATCCCGAAGACCGGAGCTAATAACCATAAATGATCAGGAATTGGGACATGTACCTTATGTCTCGAAAATGTACTGCTGGAATTTTTTACGTATTATAAATGAAAGAGGAAAGATGTATTTAAAAAAAGACGCAGCCCACTCAAAATTAAAAATAGCGACTATTCCTTTTAAGACTATAACACAGGGAATGCAGCTGGTTGGTAAAAAGAGAGGAGAGGTGACGAAAGACTGCCCTGCACTTCCGGTGGGGCACGTGCTCAGCCGGAAGTCATCGATGGCTTCGAAAGCGAGTGCGAGAGAGCGAGAAGATCCAATTGAGAAAGCGGATAAGGATGAAGAGCGGGAAGCTTTACGTGCCAGAATATGTTTATATATAGAGGCGAAGACGTCAGAACCCCCATAGCTCGTAGCCACCAACCCCTTTTCCGTAATGTCTCTGCCTCTGCAGGTCCCAGGAATGGAATAACCCGGGGAGGTAGAAAGAGAAACAGGATAACTTTTTCTTTTACCCATCAGCTTTTCTCCCGTTTTTACTCTTTTTCCTAAGCAGCCCATTTCTTTTCCGGTAAACGAAGAAACGTGAAAAGTTTCCTTATTCGAGCAATACTAGTACTTCAATGTCCCACAGGATCCAAGAGAAATATGAGGCGTGGTATTGGTTTTGTGGAGTTAAAAAATGAACAAGGGGGGAAAAAATCTTCTAATTTACAAGAGTCACCTGGTACATAATATCACAGTAAAAAAGAATACTTAAAATTGTTACACCTTATGGTTTTGATTAAATTCAGCAAAATTTATCTTAATTTAAGCAATGTTGGTCTAAATTTAATTCCACGTTATCTAAATTTCAGAATTGAGTCTTAAATTCAGACAAATTTTACATAAAATCAAATCAATTTTGCTGAAATTCAGACAAATTGTACTGAATTTAATCCAAATCATTTTAAGGTGTAACAAGTTTAAGTATTCTTTTTTACTGTGAATGTGTTATAAAATATAACAATTTTACTTACTTATGTTTAAGCTCATTACATTTTAACCTTGAAAATATATTTGAAATTGTAAAAAATTGATAAATTGACAACTTCAACACGAAAATTAGTCTGCATTTGTTTGTTTGTTTTTTTTTAAATTTCGTTTAAAAAACCTGGAAAAGGCCTGGAAGTTTGCAGCAACTTTATATTAATGCGATTGTCGATTTCAGATTTATTTTCAAAAATCAGGTTGAATTTCACCCTATTTTTCAGTTGCGGAATTTTTAGGGCCGATAATTTTTTGTATTTATGGTCTTTTTTATAGTGTAAAATGTCGATTCCAATTTGTATTTTTTAAAAAGTTTAAATACTTATTTTATTATAAAATGCACCTAAATCTTGTCGTTATTTTTAGTACTACATCCGCAGCGCATCTTGAGTTTAACACGTGTTGCATTTATGTCTTTTGATGGGGGGGTCAAAAAAATTGGGAGACACGCGACACTCTAGACATTTTTTTCCGGTCACGTATTTTCGTATTTTAATAGTGTTCCGGAAGGAAGAAATTATCTCGCTTCCTGGAGTAGTACGTAATTCTTTTAGATTTTAGTTTAAAATTCATTCAAATATCCTAAAATCGAGGAAACTTGTTTTTTATTTAATATTATAAAATAGACTTTTTCGTTTCTAATGTTTTGTAAAGAGCAAGAATATACAAACGACAATGAATTGTTTTTAATCTTACTCTCTAAATCTGAATGAGTAGTTTTCTACTAATGAAATAGTGCTGAATCGTTTACCAATTGCTTTAGTAAGCACTTCTACTAATTTTTAGTAGAAAACTACTAATTAATGGTAGAAAACTACTAATTCACGTAGTAAGGGTTACTAATTTA
>JBAGKK010040742.1:0-10528 GCA_037177015.1 Euceroptres primus | reverse complement strand
AAATTTACATTTTATTATTATTTTAAAGATATTTTATTTATATTGATCAGCATAAAAATTTAATACTTAATTTATTATTTGATAAACTGGCAAAATTTTGGATTTAATTCCAAATTTCAGAAAACATAATGGACATATTTTTGACTAGCCTGTCCAGTAGCCGGACTACTTTAATAATCTATTTACTTTCGAGAATTTTAAATTTGTAGGCAAGATGTAAAGTCGATTGGAGTTGTAGTTTTTTAGAAATAATTCTTTGAGCAACTGGTGTCGACTTCTTGTTTTGCCTCAACATTTTTTTATTCGAAAGTATAACTTGCAGTATAAACAAACTCTGAGACAAGAAACAAAGTTGACAGGAGTTTTAGTTGTTTACTAATAATTTTTTGAACTTTGAAATTATACTCCATGAAAAGACACCCTAAGCAGAGCAGAATTTTATGTTTGCAAGGAACCCTAGAAACATAAACAATGTTAGATAATTTCAGAATCCATCAAAATCACGTGCTTTAACAATATGTAATCTCTTTTTAAATTTCGCGCCTATCATACTTCGCATCATCGAACAGACACACAGCGCCATCTTCTCCTAACTTACCAACTTTACCAAATTCGCATAGATGGGAAACAACGACTTGAAAACTGGCCGGAAATCGTTTAAGGTAAATATGAAATTTCTGTTACATGCACATTATGGCATGAAAATTAGGTTAGACAAATTAGGTTATACAAAAATTAGGACAAATAAGAATTATGACACATAGAAATTCGGGTAAATAAAATTTAGGTTAAGTGAAAATTAGGATATTTAAAAATTATGGCAAATGAAAATTTTGACAAACGAAAATTAGGTACAATAACAATTCGGGTACATAAAATTTATGTCAAATGTTTCTTCGGGTAAATAGAAATGAGACTAAATAAAAATTAGGATTAATAAAAATTATGGTCACTGGCTTTTAGGTGACTTCATTTTCGGTGAAATGAAATGAAATTTTGGTTTCGGTTTCTAAAATATTTTTGTTCGGTTTCGGTTTTTAAAAATACCGGTTCTTTTCGGTTTTCGGCTTTTATTTCGGTTTTACTCCCTGAAGAAAGGTTACATTTATGACGGGAACCGTGCAGAAATTTCCCCATCTTTCATTATTTGAAGTTGAGTTCTAAAGAGGCCCCGACCAGTACTTCTAGTCTAGAGAAAACTGACTAGGCCCTATCAGGATCTAGTGAGCAATACCTTGCCTCAAAGAGTATGACAAAGTACTCGTATTCTGTTCATTTTATTTTTTAAATAACTTTTTGTTCGGTTGCAAACAGATATTTTCGCCAATGCTGGGTGTGAGATGAAATTTTCGATAGAAATTATTGCACGATTCATTATGATAGACTTTCTATAAAACACGTTTCATAGATTTTTTAAAAATAAGCGGATTTTTAAATTTTAATTTGATTTATTTTCAATTAATTAAATCAAACAGAGACCCTGTAGGGGTCATTTTTTGTGATCGGGCTGCGGAGTGACGATCCCACTAGAACCCTACTAGAAAGTCCAAGTAGGCCCGTATAAAAAAGCGTTATGAATCCAATGTACCCCTACTAATTTTTCCCCATTAAAGCTCGATAGGAAATAGGGCAAACTCATCAAAGCTCCACCAAAACCCTTTTGAAATTTGTACATGGTGAAATTTAAATGTCTGATATATTTTCTATTTATAGCCATTATTCCCCTGACCATTTTTAAATTCCCTGACTTGTAGTGGACAATATAGGTGCACAATATAGAAAGCTCCTTTTTCTACTGTATTTTTTTTTTTAGTGTATTTCAGTAATTTTTGTCTGTATTATCTTCAATTTAGCTTTTAAATAACTTTCTTTCTTGGTTAATCGATTAAAAAATAAATAGTATGTTAAAGTTATAGATGACAGAGTTGAAAACAATAAAATTAGTTCGCATTTTGATTAAAGAATAACGACTGATATCAATATATGTCATACTCGTCACGTCACAACAATTCACAAGGCATCTTCGATGAGATATAATCGAGTCGCTACTAATACTTCTGTATGCACTTAGAGATCCCTGAAATAACTTTTTTTAAAAGGTCAAAAAAAGTCCCCTGATTAAGAATATCTTGGGTATTTTTTCGAAAACCTGGTCAGTTTTTGTTTAAACCATTTAATTATTTATGTAAAAAATTTTTTTCTAAAATCATTTTTAGCAATAATTTTGAATGAAAATAAAACTGTTTTATCTCTTGCACTTTTTTCACAGGACAAACCGTTTTCAAGTTATAGCGGTATAAACAATAAGTTTTTTAACAAAACTGACATATTTGCAAAGTAATGTCTCAAAAAGTATTGCTTGAAAAAATTTAAAACTTGTATATTATCTATTTGATGGTCAGATCTCTCGAAAGAAAAAAGAAATATTTCGCACGACTGAAAACTTCTCTTCATAAATTGTTTTAAAAAAAATGTCTATTTCTCATAGGAAATTCCATTTAAGATATACATTTTTTAACAACAATTTATGAAGAGAAATTTTCATTCAATCAAAATATTTCTTTTTTCTTTCGACAGTTCTGATCTTCAAATAGACAATAGAAAAGTTTTAAATTTTTCCGAGTAATAATTTTTGAGATATTACTTTGCAAATATGTCAATTTTGTTAAAAAATTAATTGTTTATAATGCTATAACTTGAAAACAGTTTATCCTGCAAAAAAGTTTTATCTTTGCTCAAAATTATTAAAAATGATTTTAAAGTTTTTTACATTAATAATTAAATTGTTTTAACAAAAACTGACCAGGTTTTCGAAAAAATACCCAAGATATTCTTAATCAGGGGACTTTTTTTGACCTTTTAAAAAAAGTTATGTCGGGGACCTCTCAGTGCATACAGAAGTATTAGTGGCGACTGGACTAATAGGGGTTCAAAGATCTGCATTCCTAAGCACTGTACAAGAATAGTCATAGCTTTATTTACGCAGCTCTAATTTACGAATGCGTGCGCAGAAATAAAGATCGAGAGCTACAATGAAGCTAACAAGATTAATTATACATAACATGAAAGCCAACAATGTTAATTACTGCCAAAACAGCTTACACGTGTTCACACCTTAATTACATTGTTAATGAGTTGCTAAGATTGAAATTTCTATACGAAAAGGGACTTAGATATAAACGAATAAATATTTATAAATGAAATGTTTTTATAAATAATCTCAAATTTTATTAATAAATAAAATTACATAACTTACTTATAGGTGTTAAGCTAGGCTTCTTTGAGGTTTAATAAGATAGAATATACACGAAGATAGAATATACAAGATTAATTATACATATCATGAAAGCCAACAATGTTAATTACTGCCAAAACAGCTTTACACGTGTTCACACCTTAATTACATTGTTAATGAGTTGCTAAGATTGAAATTTCTATACGAAAAGGGACTTAGATATAAACGAATAAATATTTATAAATGAAATGTTTTTATAAATAATCTCAAATTTTATTAATAAATAAAATTACATAACTTACTTATAGGTGTTAAGCTAGGCTTCTTTGAGGTTTAATAAGATAGAATATACACGAAAAAATATCTCAATTAACGCTTTGTGCGCCATGATGAGTCCCTCATCAGCGACCCACCTCCGGTTTGGTAATTTTTCGTATATAACTTTATTATTATTGACACTAAAAATTTCCAAAAATATTTTTATATTTCTCCATAAAAATGACCCTGCGTGCTGCTTTTCAGATTCAAAGTATTTAATAGTTTATGAGAAAAAAATTCGAAAAGATTTTAAATTTTCAATCTTTTAATGTTGATATTTTTTGTTTCTTTAGATTTTATAGAATGCTTATTACAGGAAAAAATGTCGTTTACACTCATCTCTCGATTGAGCGCCGACCTCGGGTCTGGTGGGCACAGAATCGGGTGCAATTAAAATCCAGTTTGAACCGGATTTAAAGCGACGAGCGAGCACTCTTATGTCAACACTCAGGACCGCCTATATAGTCTCTGAACTTACAAAAGCATATGCCCAGAGAGTCGCGATATAAACAACTTCTGATGCGGCTCTGACTGTCCGAGCGGTGAGCTTCAGCATAGGGCGTTAAGGGACGCTCAGGGGGGGGCAGAAGCAGTCAAGCGTGAAGAACCTTGTAGCTGGCGCTTGAGTGGGCGGAATTCAATCGAGAGATGAATGTATTTCTAAAAGAAAAATGTGTGGGTGAACGGCTTAACTATCTATGAGACATTTATTTCCTAACTGGAAAAAGAATCGAGTTTAATTTTTCAATAATAGATTTGAAATTTTCACGTTTACAGCGCAAAACTGAGGCGACAAACAAAAGATGCACAGCTCCTGTTCCTTCCAGCACGACTGCTGTCTCAAAACGGCGCACCAAGCAGCCGTGCCAAACGAATGGATCAAGATTCGTCCTAGCGTTGCTGGTGTGCTAGTAGTTACTTCTGCTGTGTCGAAATTCTTTCCGTGTATAGCGATAAAAAATTTCTAAATCACACTCAAAACTATTTTTAAATGACAAAAAAAAATAAATTAAAGATGGTTGACAGCAATCGCTATTTTTGAATGTAATAAATTTCTATTGATGACATTTCTCGAAAAAAAAAAAATTGAAAAAAGCTCGAAAAAGAGGGGAAATAGCTCAGTTTAAGGGATTTTAGGGGATTTAAAAGGGAAGGGATAAAGGGGAGGGTGTTCCCTGACTAACATTGTACCTAGACCTAGACCTACACTCAGAAAAATATTTATTATATGAATAAAAAAAAATTGGTTAACCCAACAAAATTTTTCGGTTAATAAAATTTAGTTGATTTCACTAAAAGAGTTGATTGATTTAACCAAACATAAATAATTTGGTAGATTCAACCAAAACATTTGGTTCAAATAACAAAATATTTCATAAAATTAACAAAACGATTCAACCAATAGTTTTGGTTCATTTAGAGAGGTCGTCTCATGTAAAGGACGGTTTTTTGTCTTTTTGGAATTTTTTGACAAATAATAAAAACACAGTATCTTAAAATTTTTACAATATATTTATTAATATTTCAAGAAGCTTTCAGAATTATTTCAACTTAAAATATAAATTCCAATCGGCTTTACAGCTGTTGAAAGTGACTCATGCCTAAAAAATGTTTGTCCATGGCTGCCATGATTCCGGCTGTTCTGCTTATCGGAAATCAAAAAAAACCAACAGCATTTTAATGTGTAGACCTGTGGCTATAGTTGGAAGCAGAATTAAGCCAAAATATTAAAAATTAAATTTTTCGGGCAGTTTTGAAAAAAATTACGATTTTCGTCATTTTTTTTACCTTTTTAGCTTGACAAGAAAATAACTTATGGTTCGGGCTGGAACTACGGATGTTCTGAACATACCTTAAAAATTTTAGCGAAATCGGTTCAGTAGTTTTTGAGAAATCATGGCAGCCAATTTGAAAAATGCAGTTTTGAGAAAAGCTATATAAAGTCGATTCCACTCCATATTTTGACTTCAAAAAATTCTTAATGACCGTTCAAATATTAATAAATATGTAGTAAACATGCTAAGATACTGCATTTTCATGGGTCGTCAAAAAAAATTCCCTAAAAAAACTGAAAAAAATGATCTTCACATGAGACGAGTTTGGTTAACTGAAAAAAATTTGGTTGATTTAAACAAAATTTTTTTGGTATCAACCAAATGCAGTCAACCAAACGATTTTACTCTACAAAGAAACATTTCTTTTCTAATTGTAGTGTATCAAATTTTATAAATTTAGCCCGGCTTATATATTTATACTTTATTAATTCCACTTACACAATTATACACCTGGATCAAAATTTCTCAGGAATATCAGAAGTTGGTGGAGGGTCTTTGGATTTTTATACAAATTTGTGAAACTTTAGTGTTAGGTGATGGAAGTTTCTGTGCCAAATAGTTTTCAAAAACTTTCAAATTTTCGAGAGCTAGGCTCGACTTTTTTCAAAACACAATATCTCCGAGACCGTTGGACTGATTTTATTCATTTTTTCAGGGATAACATAGAATTTATAAGTGTTTGAAACGAAATAGAATTTATAAACTTTTTTAAAATTTGCTTTGAAAAAAAAAATTTTGAATTCAATTGTTTGGTCAATCGCATCCCTACAATTTTAATTCAATATAAATATTTGGATTCCTCATTATTTTCTGAGTTGAATAAAAAAAAAAGAAATTGTTGGAGGGTTTGAAACTTTTGGAGATTAAAATTTTTTAGTGTCACTGCGCGGACTAATAAGGCGTACACTGCTGGCATGTAGGCCATGTCTTCGAGACCGTTAATTGGATTCAAATGAGTTTTATAGACATAATAATATAGAATTTTGTAACATTTTCAAAAAAAATTGAAACGAAAAAAATTTCAAAATTGGACGCAAAATATGCAAAAAAAATTTTGGATTCAGTTTTTGACACAAAAGTACCCCTTATTTTTAATATTTAATGCAATATTAGTCTTCCTTATAATTTTAAGCAGTCTAATATCGCATTAAATATTGAAAATAAGGGGTGCTTTTTGGATCAAAAACTGAATCCAAAATTTTATTTGCATTTTTTGAGTCTGATTTTGAAAAATTTTTTTCGTTCCAATTTTCTTTGAAAACATTACAAAATTCTATATTATGTCTATAAAAATCATTTGAATTCAATTAACGGTCTCGAAGATATGGCCTACATGCTAGCAGTTTACGCCTTATAAAGTCCGCGCGGCGACACAAAAATTTTCATCTGCAAAAGTTTCAGACTCTCCATCAATTTCTTTTTTTTTAATCAACGCAAAAAATAATAACGAATCCAAATATTTGTATTTAATTAAAACTGTAGGAGTGTGACTGACCAAAAAATTGAATTCAAATTTTTCTTTTAGTTTTTCTTTGGTCAAATTTTTAAAAAGTTTTTAAAATTCTATTTTGTTTCAAACACTTATAAATTCTATATTATCCGTGAAAAAATGAACAAAATTGGTAGAAGTCTTGGAGATATTGCGTTTTGAAAAAAATCAAGCCTCAAACATTTGCTTCCAGAATTTTGAAAACCATTTGGCACAGAAACTTCCGTCACCTAACACTAAAGTTTCGCCAATTTGTATAAAAAATTCAAAAACCCTCCACCAACTTCTGATATTCCTGAGAAATTTTGACCCATCTATCTTATTTTAAGTTTTACTTCTTCATTGTTCACTCGTGGAGTTTTTACAATAACGTTGCTTCTGTCAAACACACGCTCAAAAAAATTTTTTTTGTCCAACCCCCCTCGAAAATGCGTTTTTTTATGCAAATAGGGTGGAAAGTTCTCTGTTCGCCGCGGCGAAGTGCGCATGGCAATCGTCACTACCGAGAATATGGTGTCAAAATTTGTGAATGAATATCAAAGTATTTTAGAGCACTCAGAAAAAAGTTTGTTTAAATTAAACAAAAAAATTTGTTTGAGCTCATATAATTAAACGAAACAAATTTCTTACTTCAATTAACAAACCATTTATTTAATTTTAATAAATGAAAAATTTCCACCTTATTGATTGAAACAAATAATTTGTTTGATATATATGTTTGATTTGAACAAAGAATTTGTTTAATTTGAAAATTGTCCACCTTATTGATTGAATGAAGTAGTTTGTTTGGTATATTTGTTTGATTTAAACAAAGGATTTGCTTAATTTGAAAAATGCCCACATTATTAATTGAAGCAAATAATTTGTTTTGTATATTGTTTTATTTTAAAAAAATATTTGCTTTCATTAGTAAACCATTTTTTTAAAATCCATCTATTGCAATTAATAGAAATATTTGTTTAATTCAAACAAAAAATGCAATGCACAACAGTACTACAAGAGGTCACGAAAGTACTGAGGCGCTGCCGGTAAAGCTTGGTCGGTAACTAGCTTAACCTGATCGATCCGTTGATCCTTTTGAATTCTTTTCACGGCGTGCGGACGTGGCATCTTGGTCGAAAAAATTGGAAAAAGAGTTAAAAATGAGCAAATTGGTTCCTGAGCTCCTGGAATCTTGGGGCTTTTCCGAGGACATAATTCAAGATTTCACAGGTAAGTAAGTTTCTCTGCGCATAATACCAATATACTCTCTAATGCGTACTTTCTCTCTGGGCCTTACACTTAACCTCAAAATTTAACATCCCTAATTTCTAAAGATTTATAAAATTGAGAATGTTTATTGTTAATTTAAACTACCGTTGTAGCTAAAACTCTTATTCAATTCTATGTGCCTAGTTCTGTTTAATTTCTAGTTGATTTTTCTCTTTCTGATTTCTAATTCTATTGAAGGTTAGAAAAAAACGTGGTCGCGAAATGTAATAAAAGTTGATCATTTCTTCCAAATTGTCGGAGCTCGAAAATGGAAATGATTGAATTTATAGAACATTCATTTTTGATATTCTTCAAATTATTCAGTTTTATAATTTGATAATCCTCAAATTTTTAAAAATATTTAAGAAAATGTGCAAAGTGTCAATTAAAAATTCTCTAATTTTTAATATTTATATTTAAAGTTGTCCAATTTTGATTGCTTTTTATTTATGTTTACAATGTTAAATTTTAAATGTTTCAAAGTTCAAATTTGTTTCTTTGGAGTTTTGTAAATCGTTTCCAATTTTCTACATTATCTATGCATTGACTTTGCAATCGCACAAATTGAAACGTATTATCTAATTGAAAATTATGACATGTTTTAAATTTCAATTTAAAATTATCAAAACTTCCACAATTTTAAGAATTTTTCAATTAAAGTTTATTACATTATGAACTTTTTTAATGTTTGAATTTGAAAATTTACAATAAATTAAAAATTGAAACAAAATTGAAATTTCCATAGAAAAGTATATACCGACACCTCCACTGCAGAGGGCTCCAAGTTCTTTTCGCTCCGTATACAACTCCAACGCCTGTGCTTATACACAGGACACTTAGCGCAATATATGGTACGGAACGAAAAGAACTTGGAGCCCTCTGCAGTGGGGGCGTCGATACTACGTAATTTTCATTTTCTCAACTGCGCTATAAGATGGCATCAGAAGTTCAGAACCCTGTTGTTTAAAATTGAAAAATAAGTTTATGAAAATCTATTTTTGCTTGTAAAAAGGACTCCGCACCAAAAAAAAAAAAAACAGTTGTAATTCGAACAAGTCCTTTTGGGAAATTTCTTCCATTTTTATGAGACATATTTTATTATAATTATAATTAAGTATTTATATTAAAGTACAATTGATTAATTCAACATAAAGTGTTCAAAATAAAGTTTCTTATTTCATGACCAAATGAAACAAAAATTCCTTTTCAATTTAAGATTGTAGCAAATTTCTTTGACCTCTTACTTTTGGAGAAGCTATATAATTTTTACAACTTTTTACATGTTCATTATTATGCAATTATTAATTGTTGATTTCATCGTTTCTTTCAGAAAAGCAAATCGATGAATTTGTTCTCGTTAACTTAAATAAAGAAAACATTGATAGCCTTTTTCAAAATAAGTCAATAGGAATAAGATTCAAGTTTGAAACTCATCTGCGAGAGTATACTAAAAGTGAAAAAACTAAGCGTGAAAGAGACGATTCTCTAGATTGGGATAGAAGTTGCTCGAAAAAATCCCGTTTAGATTTGGATGAAAAAGATGACAATGAAGGGTTAGAATGCAATGATTCATTAGAAAAATCTAATAAGAACTCCACGCAGCTCAGATATTTTTTTTGATCTTTACAAGCTCGTAAGTCTGCTTTTGGTATATGATTATAATATAATATATTCCCATCTAATATATTTAGAGATTATAATTTCATTGAGATTAAAAGAAAATACCTAAATAAGAAAATATTGAGGGTGTCTATATGGGATCGGGGAATGACCAGGAATTTAGCATTTTTAAAAGTCTGAAAGTTTAAAATTTGAAATTAATAATTTTACAGGACTTAGCGGAACTTTTATGTAGCACGAACACTGGGTCAATATTTGTCGACAAGTATGCAAATAAAGTATTAGACCACCATAAACAAAACGATTTAGATAGCTTGATAATCAATTTACTAATGGAAAAACGAGTTTCGTCCACTTCGAATGAAATTTTATTGTAAGTTCTTCTTATTTTCTTTTACTTATTTAAAAAAAATCTAAATCTGTATTTTGTTTTGGAGAATCTGCGCTTTTTTAAATTGTATTTTAAATGCGGTTGATATGAACTAGCAAATATTAGTTAAGTGATTATTCTTTTTCAAAGGCCGGAGCTTAAAAATCATCATTTGGATATTGTGGCTTCGAAAATCCCACAGGTTTTCACAAAAGAAGAAAAGAGTACGTATTATATTGCTCCTAAAACAGAAGGACAAGATCAAACTCTTTCGAAAGGCAAATTACCAGTGAAATACAGAAACTGGATGATAAAAGCTACTCTCTAAATCTGAATCAGTTGAATTTTCACTGATTGAATCAGTGATTTGCCTTTTCACTGATTTATCAGTGAAAAAAATATATTTCACT
>JBAGKK010040731.1:0-10530 GCA_037177015.1 Euceroptres primus | reverse complement strand
GACGTTTGGGGTGTTCTTATATTAAATTAAAGTAAATAGGAATAGAAATGGAAAAAAAGAACTGATCATTTTGTAGAAGTTGATAATAAGTATTTATTAAATTAAAAAAAAATCGGTAAGAGTTTCTAATTTAATGTTATATTACTGGGACTTCAAGTTTGCCTTCAATTTGACAATTACCCATATAGAAATAGGTGAAAAATTTTGGTTTCAATCTATATATTAGTTTGTTTTCAATCCATTCCCAAAGATAGTACTAGTTTTCGTCAATTCAAACACCGATTGAATGAATCGGTTTCAATCATGTTCCTGAATTAGGTCCAATCAGGTCAATCGGATTTTAATCGGGTTCAATCGATTATTTTTATCAGAAAATTCACTAGCAGAATAAATTGTACGTCAAGTAAAAATATTTCATTGAATCAATGACACACTGCAGTACCCAGTCTAATGGTAATAATTTAAAAATAATCCTTATTATGTTAAAGTGTATAATCAGTGTTGTAAGTTACTTTTTTAAAAGTAACTCGTTACAGTTACAGATACTTTTTTAAACAAGTAACTCGTTATTCTAACACTTACTAGATGAGGTAACTTAAGTTACTTTAAATTTAACCCCTCCTCTCTTTAAATTTTTTAAAATCCTAAAAGAGATGGTCATTAGTTAAAATGAAAAGTACTCGATATGTTTTGGAAAATGAACAACAATATATTTGAAATACAATAAAATTTATAAACATCATGTAATTATCTCTTGAATATCAGCGCGCAAAAGCGCGCTCGCGATATTCTTTTG
The DNA here is from genome assembly GCA_037177015.1 of Euceroptres primus. NCBI lineage: Eukaryota > Metazoa > Arthropoda > Insecta > Hymenoptera > Figitidae > Euceroptres > Euceroptres primus. The sequence continues at coordinate 9,734 of JBAGKK010040731.1, read as the reverse complement.
TTCTTCCACTGCATGAAATTTTTTTAATTGCTCTTTATAAAATACAAAGTAACTAAAGTTAAAGTTACAAGTTACTTGAAAAATAGTAACTAAGTAACGATACAGCTACTTATTTAAAAAAGTAACTAAGTTGTTGCAAAAGTTACAAGTAACTTCTCATTTTTAGTAACTTAGTTGTTTTTAACCAATTACTACCCAACACTGGTGTATAATATCTAAAAGTTGATTAGAATTTAGAAACAAGCAGGCAAAAGATGATAAGTCGATTTTTTTTTGTTTCATGCTGAGATATTCACAGAAATACTGGAATTTGAAAACTAAGTATGAGCATCTAAATTACACATCAAGTATAAAAGTCTTTCTAATTTAATTCTATAATTAACAAAATTAAAATGGATTCATTCAGATTTATTCAGTACTAGTATTCTTATGGAATTTCCACGAAAAACGTGGCGCCCGGACATGGCTAGTGCCTTTTCAGGATTTTCTCCATGAGAATTAATTAGATAGGCAATAGGTAAACGAATTCGAAATAATCTTAACATATCAAAACTGATATTATCTCATTTTCGATTAAAAATGGACTTATTCACTTTTTGTCCGCTTGCTTCTCAATTATTTTTTGCTACTAAACATTTCTCTTAACAATTTTTTGTGTAAGAAGTAATAATATTCTCCTTGTTCTTTATCTTTTTTACTAGTTTCGAACATTCTACATAAAATAATGAAAAAGTACTTTTCGAATCGGCGCGGCGCGGTGTAGGCAGCTAAATAATGGAGAACCAGTATTCATTTTCAAGCTTTTATTACAAGAATATAGTATAAACTCTTCATTCTATAATACGCTTCAATTTCGCATGCATTTTATACATATTCGCATATCTCATCCACGCAAGCGTCGATAGTCATAGCTTTCAATATTTATCGATATTAAGTATATAATATAATATATCATATACTCTTACGTTACTTTTTTTTCGCTAAGTAACTAAGGGGTATCTTTATCTGGAAAAGTACATGGCAATTCACGTCTAATAAGTTACAACGAAGCAATTTTCTGACCTCGCTTTGGTAACGAGCTTTTCAGCTAGCCACAATTATTCCACGTGTTGGTTGGCTGCACGTGCTGATATGTTTTGGTTTTTTTCAGCGAAGTCATCTTCTCCTTTGGAAGAGAAATCGTAATGTAGCGAAATAGATCCAATTTCTTTTCACTCATCGGGGTTATTTCCAGCTGTTGGCTGAAATTTAATTTAAAAAAAATATATACGCTACGTGAAACACTGTTCTATAATAATTTAATGAGTTTAAAATGGCAGTAAATAGGAAAAACAACACAGAAGAAACGTGAGTTCAAGATGAACAAAAAAATCAGTCAATCCGGCTCGAAGTATCTATTAAGATTGGTTTCGTAAGCAAATATAATTATTTAATGATACATGAAAACAAATAAAATCTTTGAAAGATTACAGAAGGATTTTTAATTTGCCGGGAAAGCTGACTGCAAAGTCATGGTAAGGTTTCTGCAAGTTTGTGGTAAGATTGCTGAAAAGTTGCTGGGCAGTTGCTATAAGTTTTAATAATTTAACATGTCCTTGAAATACTAGTAAGATTAATGTTACAAGTATTCAAAGGACATGTTAATTTGTTTTCAGTGTAATAAAAAGCCTTTTCGAAACTTTTCGGTAACTTATAGTAAGTTGGCAGTAATCTTATAACAATCTTGAAACAACCTTACAACAATCTTGCAGCAGCCTTAACACAACCTTGCAGAAATCTTACGAAAACCTTGCACACAGTTTATACAACAAGTTCAAAACATCAGTGCAATATTGCAAATATTGCAGATACTTTGCAGCAACCTTCGTTGCAAGCTTGCCGGCATCTTGCATGGCAAGAACATTTTAACGTTGCAGCAACCTTGCCATAACCTTGCTGCAAGGTTTACAAGATTAATGTTATTTTTTTTCTTTTTTCTGAGTCCTATAGAAGATTAAAGAATAACCATAAAACGAAAGAAAAGTTTGATAAATTTTTAGACCCTTTTATGGTTACTTTGCAATTCATTACTTTTGGTTGCAAAACATTGCAAAACGTTACTTCTACAATTCAAGTTTTTATCTTACCTTTATAGTATAAATCTCTGTACATGGTGGGACAGTTTTTAGGTTCCTAGAATAAAAATAAATCTTTAAGTAAATTGTTAAACTACCAATTCTAGAATGTTGTCATTATTTATTATACACGGAGAAAAATAGTTGCTATTAAAATAAATTAACATCTGTTTAATATAGGGATAGCCATAGATGTTAAACCGTAATAGTGATATATTTACCCGTATAGACTAAAAACTGTTAAAAACAGAATTACAAAAAAGTGTGAAATAGCGTGAAGTCATCCACTAATAATTAGTAAGCATTTCTACTAATAATTAGTAGACATTTCTACTAAAAATTAGTAGAAAACTACGAATTTTTTATCAAATTCTGCTAATTGAATTAGTAACATGGTACTAATTGAATTAGAAGAATTCTACTAATCCAATTAGGAACGTCAAACGAATTCAATTAGTAGAATTTGACTAAAAATTAGTAGATTTCTGCTAATTATTAGTAGAAATGCTTACTACTGATTAGAGGAAGACTTCTCACTATTTCACTAGTAGTTTTTGACTGCTTCAGTTTTATAGAGAATATTTGATTGTTAATTTAAATATGTTCTTCATTTTCATGATGATAGTTTCCTCGCACTTTAATAAAAATGTTTTAACAATTAATCAAGCTTAAGTTCCAAATGATTTTAAATTCCCACACAATATATGGCCGCACTCTCTAAATCTGAATTAGTCAAATTTTACTAGTTCATTAGTGACTCAATTGTAGCTATGTCAATTAGTAGAATTCTACTGATAAATAATTAGTGGAAAATTACTAAAATTTCAGTAAATTTCTACTGACGAATTAGTAAAATTTGACTAATTCAGATTTAAAGAGCAGCAATATAGTTTGCGACGAACAGTGGCAAAAAATATAGTTGCACCGTGCACTTATCAATCGGTGAAAATCACTGGTGAAAATTTGTGAGAATATGCACTCAGGTGTCGAAAATATGTGCATAACGATAGCGTTAAATGTTATTAATTTGATGGAGTTAAGATGAATATTATTTACCCGGACACTGAAGTCTATATTTGTTCGAACAGGACGATGATGAAGAGGTTGTGGTGGTCTGAAGTTATTCCCAAGTGGCGCTTTTGGGTTTCGCATTTCACCCTGCATCAACTTTCTCAAAGCGTGTAGCTGTAATGATACATAAATTTCTATAGTAATCATATCTAATTATGAATGTTTTAATTTAATTTACATACAATATTTGTTGTTTTTCGAAACCATCACAATGCACCAAATCTAAATTTTGAGGATCAGAGCAAAACGTAATCATCAAAAATATCTAAAATGCACAAAAAACCGCAACTAAAAAGTTATCAGTACAACCAACATAGTTTGTGAAATCATATCATTTGTCAAGTTAGTATTGAAAAATATATTTTCAAAAACGCTTATTATTACTTAAAGAAATCAAAAATTAATAAACTATAATTGTGATAAACTTTAACGTTCGCGATTTAATAAAACAATAAATGAGAAACAGCAATATGATGTCAAACGATTCTTTCGGACTTTTTAATAAAGTTTGTCCAAATGTCCCAATCGTTTGACATTATATTGATGTTTTTCATTGATTAATCAACTATAAAAAAAATAAATAAATAAATTTTTAATCAAAATCGGTAAGGAATTGGCTTGTATATCCAATATAGATCCTAAAAAAAGTGTTTGTTCGAGAAAATGTATTCGTGGTTTTACTTGGCGGCGATTCACTACCCTGAATCTTGATTACTGCCGGCTCCGAACAAGGTGAATTCACAATTAATTGGTGTTACATACTCTTTTCAAAGCCCTTTTTGGCTTTGAAAGTGTACACTGTGGTAAGATTATCAAAGGGAACTCTGTGGTCGGGTTGATGTTCCTAACCAGTTACGCCCAGTACACCATTATTATTTATAATTCACAGTGCCTCGTAGTAGAATGCAAAACACTGTAAATTTCAGTAACGCTCATCCATTCAATAATTTTGTTGTAAAGTATTTGCAAAATATTTATTACTTTCTATAACTTGATTTTCAAAGTCATCCGGTTTTCAGTTTAGTCTCGACAACAGGACAACTCCAAGCATTGTATCAATATTGTTGCTTGCCAACATTCTCAATATTGCCAGAAATACTGCGTCAATATTGCATTAATATCGAAATTTCCGTCTTTTAATATTGCCGAAAATATTGAGGCAACATTGTTTAACAATTACAGAAAATTTCAGGGTATCATTTTAATCGGCAGCAAAATGAGAAATAGAAAAACAAAAGACTGTAACTATAGAATAAATGATCCACTTCAGATCAAAATAATATCGCTGCAAATTAAATAATGATATTGATACAATCTCGGTGAGTAATATTCCTGAAAATTTCGACTCAAAGAATCCTCAAATTTCTACACAATATTGAGTCAATTTTGAGGCATCGTGGAGTCTATATTTCATCAATATATTACCAATTCTGTCAATAAGAGCTAACAAGAAAATATATACAATATTTTATTACCTTTTATTTAAAACCAGGTTTGCAGTAAATATTGACAAAATATTGACACCACTTCTCAATATTGGGTAGCAATATTGAATCAATATATATTCTTCGTGACGCACTTTTCAGGATTTTTACTCATCAAGATTGTATCAATATTGTTAGCCAATGTTTCCTCAAAATTTTCGACAATATTAAATGGTGGATATTTAAATATTGTTACAATATTGATGCAATATTGTTGGCAATATTGAGAGCGTTGACAAAAAATATTGCATCAATATTGACATAATGTACGGTGTTGTCTGGGATGATAAATTGATGAAAGTTCTTTTCAAAATCAATTTTTTAAACAACATACACTACAGCTCAGAATTGTGGGACTAGCTGTTTTGCGATGATTGCTTAACTCCTCTTAATTTTAATTATATCATAGACAAAATTGTTTCTCTTGAATAGGTTGAAAGTTATCAAAATTCTGTAAAAAATGAGTCCAAGATGAAGTCATTTTATCAATTTTTTAAGAAGATATTTCAAAAATTGTGCAAATTTCAATTTTTTCTTAAATTTTAAATAAGATATAAAATAATAAGAGCTTTTTAATGTTCTTCAGCTCATTTTAAACATCTTGTACCATACAAGCAAAAAAAGAACAATAATGGTGATAATTTTGGTGATAATTTTGAAATTTTTTTATTATTTTAGATGCTGTTTAATATTTAAAAAAACATTGAAATTTGTACTATTTTAAAAATATATTCCCAAAAAATTTACAAAATGTCTTCATCTTGGGCTCATTTTTTACAGAATTTTGATAGCTTTTAACATATTTAAGAGAAAAAATGTTATCTATTATATAATTCAAATTAAGAGGACTTAAGCTATCATTCAAAAAAAGATTGTCCCACAATTCAGACAGGTAGTGTATAAACATAAGCAATAAGTCGTCCAGCTAGTTCCATAAGGTCGTAAAAGCCACATTTGGTTAGGCAATTGTTGTCCATATAAACTCAATGTAGATAAGAGACTAAATCAAATGTCGTTTATGACCTTGTTGAATTAACTGGATGAAATTAATATTTTAATAGTTTGAACAAGAAGAAGTGAAGTGGTTAGGTTGAATAATAATTATATAACCGGCAGAAAATGGCAATTGAAGGCTGTTATATGTCAAAAGTGCTTAATTCAATCATGAAGCATTGTTAATAATTTTATAAGAGCATTATATAAAAATTTTATTCATTTACTTATCATGCTTCAAATCTTGTGTGGTTCAAAAAGCAAACATGTTTATTATCACTTATATTTTAAAATAAATTTTTATTATTTTATTGAAAAATTCCCATGCACTTCAGTTGGATTCTATGGATTTTTTTATATACATAGAACTCAGCATAGTTCGAGTAAGGATTCATAATTTTCTTCATAAAAGAGACAGTAATTAGAAGTCAAATTTGTTTAAAGCATCTCGAGCATATTTTATGCCCAGTAGGTCATTATGATTTTGTCTCATTTTTTTGGTACGTTAAACAACGTGACATGCTACATTTAGAAACTTTAGTCTTTATCAAAACAAGACCTTTTCAACAAAGAAAATAACATATTTTTAATGAATTATTATGCTTTCTCAATCTTTTAAAAGGATTTATTTTACATAATGTGACAATAAAAATATGTTTTCTGAATTTAGTCGAAGAAGTTGTTTATTCTCAGTAGAAACGGGACGCATTGATGAGACATTATTTCTAGTGGATAAGGTAGTTTTAGTCAGACAGGTACAGAAGGAAAAAAATCTTATGGTAAATTTAATATTTCTGAAACTTTGTAATCACGAAAAAACATAATAATAATCATCTGCAACCCTGTCAGAAATTGGGACAACACATTTTATTGAATAAGTGCTTTAAAAAAATATTTATGCATATTTACTAGTAACCCAGACATCACCGAACATTGTATTATTATTGGTGTAATATTACTTGTCAAAATTGCCGGCAATATTGTATGAATATTGTCCACGTTTTTGTATTGCCGGAAGTATTGAAGCAATATTGTCGAACAATATTGATACAATCTTGATGAGCAATATTTATAAAAGGTTTGACTCGAGGAATATTGGTTCAATATTGAGGGAATATTGAGACAACATTATGTAAATATCAAGTATATATTTACTGGAAACCTAATAATAAATAAAAGCTAATAAAATATTGAATAAATCCTTGTGAAAAGGATATAAGGGAAATGTAAACATAAAATCTAACACTTTTTGCAACTCACAATTTTAGTTCATTTATTAACTTTTATTTTTAACCAGGTTTCCAGTAAATATTTATTCAATGTTGTCTCAATATTGAGTAGCAATGTTGAATCAATATTGATTAGCAGTGTCGAATCAATATTCTTCGAGTTAAAGTATTCGACAATGTTGCTTGGCGTAATATTTCATCAATATTGATACAATGTTCTGTGCTGTCTGGGACATATAAAATAGAATTCGGTTCTCTAATATGAAATTAAAATTTGCAACCAATTTGAACATGATAAAACAACTGGAACATGAGAAAACGGCTAACATCACAATACAGTCGCAATAAAGGTTCTGACTGTTAGCATTTTAAGTTAGCATTGTTAAACGTTTTTTAAAAACGCGTCAGTCAACTTTTTAATAAAGAATATCTTATAATCAAATTTTTACCATCATTATAGGTTATTTAAAACAAAATACTTTGGAATGGTAATCTAGATTAGTCAAATTAAGATCGATCTTTTCAAATAGGTCATCAAGTAATATGACCTAATCTAAACATCAATGCATATTCGGAGCTTTGTTTAGGTCAGCTACGTGTTCACTCTCTGTTCAGTTGTCAACATCATAGGAAGAGAATTGATCTAAATCTCTAGAGAATTAATCAACGAGTACACTCACCTGCTGTTTAGTGATGTAGATGGGTTTATTCAAAATGATCCATGTAGTAGTTTCATGGCAAGCTGGCATAGTGGTTGAGCCATCATATGTCATGTAATGATTCGTGTCCGGTAGGAGCTCGCGCACAGCAAAACGTTTAATGCCCATGGATTCCCCTGTGTAATTCATTTAGTTTAATAATGTAACTCTCATGCACGTTTAATTGTCTTTATAATAGATATAAATAAATAAACATATACTCTTACAGAAAAAACGTGAGTTCAAGATGAGTCGAAAAAGTCAGTAAAGATTGACAAAACTTAATTATCATAAGTTTAAAGGTAATTAATTTTGAAATCAGGTTCTTAGAATAGTTCATTTTTTGGTTTTTTTTGAAATTGCGACTCAAATTTTTTGTGATATAAAAGAATTCACTAGAAATCCTCCCTGGGTTAAAGGAAACGTATTATAAAATTAGCTAATTGAGGCACTGAGAATGACAACTAGGTAAAATCCACTTTTGAAGTTGACCCCTAAATCATGTTCTTTTCAGTTGCTGTTGAGGGCCATTATCAAGTGGGCTTCACCTAGTTGTCATTCTCAGTGCCTCAACTTATATTATTACCTCCATAGACTATCTTGTCCAACTGCTCAGTAAACATTCTTAGACCTGGATTCGAGAGGTCGCCTACCTGAAAAAAAAATCAAAGCATTCATGACGTATCGATTACAATGATCTTGCCGATGATTGCTAATCAGAAAAGAATACCTGATCTATAAAACTAAAAGATAAGACACGTACTTGTAAGAGGAGGGACACTGCCACAATGCCTTGTGCCCTGTGTAAGGCTTCTGAGAAGTTGTTGTAGAGCTGAGAGTTGAAACCGAATATTTGAATCTAAAAATAATAATTATTCATATAGATATATCCATAATAATTTTTTATAATGAAAAAAGTTTGAGGCCCCGAAAGACCAAAGATTATTTAAGGAATAAATGTGTTTATTAATTATTTTATGAAGATTGTGCTTCCTCATAGAACCATAGAGGAAGCGATCCCGAGTCGAAGTTTCGTCGTCAGTTTCAACTTCTTTCATTTGCATCAATGTAGGTGAATGAAGACGAAATGAAGGTAAAATCTCAATGTCAGCTAATGCATTTTCGTCTTCATTTCGACTGCAAAAGTTGTCGTTATTATCGTTTTTACAAGTTTTTCAGCTGAAATGAAGATAAAACGATATTTTGATCTCACCTTCATTTCAGCGTTTTTCACAATCACACGGAGATTAAACGGCACAGACGCAACGGTTGGCGCTAGAGCAACGAAAGGTTGGTCAGTCAGGCACTGTTTGTAAGATCGGGGTCGAATGAAATTGTGAAAAACAAACAAGAATTCATGCATATGTCTAAAAATGTGAGGCAGGCAGTGCAGAATCTTCAATAGGCGTTCTATTACAGCAGCTCGAAACAGATAAGGCAATGTAATGATTGATTTGCAAAAAACATTGTTTTATACATTATCACTACAGTTAATTTATGTTTGGAATTACACAATTGCATGCATGATTATTTACACATATAATCGCATGCTCAACGCTTTAAAAAATCGCACACCCACTGGGGATTCGAACCCTACCTAAAACTATCTAAATCTACCTAAACTAAAACCTATCGCACGCACTAACCAACTGAGCTATAGAACCGCTTGGATGTTGTCGATGGTTAGTCCGAGGTAACTGAGGAATATATTGAAATTGAAATTTGGAAAATTATTGTATGCACGGGAATTTTTTTTATATGAAAGTTTTATGTTATTATTTTAAACCTAATAACCATTAACAGGTATTAACGTGATTACGAAAATATTTAATTAATTTGTGATTTCTGTTCAAATTTTGAAGCTCCAGAATTTAAAGCTAAGTATTTATTAATTTCACTTTTATTAACTTCAGAATATTTGTGTTATAATAAAATACTGTCAATTTAACTGTAATATTTGTCATGTTAGGCAAAATCGAATAAAAAATATTTAAAATTTAATAAAATTTTCTAATAATAGAGTAATGGAAAATTAATAATAATAGAAAATTATTTTCTATAAATTATATTCTATTCTAATTCTATTTTCTATAATTCTATAAATATTCTAAATTCTATTCTAATATTCTAATTCTATTCTAAAAT
>JBAGKK010040720.1:0-10530 GCA_037177015.1 Euceroptres primus | reverse complement strand
TTTACAGGAATTGTAAGCATTTTTCGAAGTCGATCATCAATTGAAGATCCCTTCTTCGGTCTCATTAATAAGAAAATTTCTTTAATATCAGAACAGGATCTTAATAATTTTTCGATTAGCACTTTGCCCATAAATCCAGTCGCCCCTGTGATAAATATACTCCTTCCGGCATAAAATGCCGGAATCGAGTGGGCAGGATCTAAAGATGGTATACTCATCTGGAAAATGTAATAGTTTTTATTCTGTAACATTTTTTCATCAAACAGCTATTTTTTATGTTGAGAACGAAAGTTACTCTAATCAGTATAGTTAAATTAAAATTATTGATTGAACTTGAAAGCAAAATTTTTCAAAAACGATTTCCACTAATCGTGATTATATGAGGTCAAAGCTCAAAGTTTTCCCAGATACCTTCGAATTACACTTCTTTATTTGCTGACATTGTTCGAAAATAACGTCAAACCAGATTGAATTATTGAATTAATTTTCTTCAACTAACAATAATAGATTTCTTTCTTCAAGTTTTATTTAAAACATTCATACTAAGTTATGAATATTATAATTAATAAATAAGAACGATCTGAACAACATTTGATTAACAAAAATTGATTGATAATTGTTGCAATTTTATCAAAACGCATCAAGAGTAATTAGCAATGATAATATGATTTCAAATATTAAATAAATATCGAAAAATAGCTTTATATAACAAACATACTTTACGATGTAAAATGACTGATATTTCAGTCAATTTTTGAAAATCAGCCACACACAATGTCACTGCACTTTTCACTGCTCACGTTGTCACACCCACGGCAAAGCATGAAATGAGTTTTTGGTACAACAAGCTCAGGAAGTGACGTTTGATTTTCATTTAAATAGAATAATCTCGTGGGTCAAGGGCCAAACTTTTCCATATGCATAAAAGAAATTTATATTCACCTTTCTGAGCAATACTCAATCACATCATTATAATACAGAATTGCTTCAGGAATTCACCTTTCTTTATTGCTTCCGATCAAATATTCGATTCTCAATGAAAAAACGTTACTTTCTCAGCGTTTTGAATTATAAAGATGTAAACGGAAGCATGAAGTGAATATTGCAGCTGAACTGTTAGAAAGATTGTTGGATACTTGAAATTGATTCATTTAAATGAATTGTTAAAGTACCTAGTTGTAAATTTTCAATATTTTCATCAAATCCAATTTGAAAAAATTTAATTACTTTTTTCTTTGAGTGTGCACTAAATCTTAATAATTTTTACTTGAGTCACACTCTAAAGTAAAGTTCAAGGAAATCAGTCTGTTATCAAATAATCTAATCTTTCAAAATTTGCAGCGTAAGAATTTATATTTGAAATTAATCTTAAAGATAATTATCTTATACGAGACACAGTTCCTATTTTCCTTATTTTTGTTAGAGAGCACAATTTTTATCAACTTATATTTCATATCTTTAATATATTTAAGAATCAGATGATAAATATAATTTTATAGTAAAAAAATCGTAGTCGAAATAAAAATATTTAATTTTCTATTATCCATGTAAAGTTGTATGGAAAGTCATTTTCTCTTTTTATTCAAAATTTGAATTTTAAACTACGTGTACTTTTCTACAATGGTTCAGAAAGTATTATAAAAATTTTTGACGTAACATGATAAAATTCCGTATTACCCACCTAATCAAAATTCTTTAATCATTTCCAAATATGCGTTAGGTTGTTTTCATTTACATCACAGGAAAGTTAAACAAGGAAAAATTGTATAATCATTTTTGGGTTTACTCAATTCTTGGATTTTCTTAAAAATCAAAATAATCAATTCGAAATAAAATATTCTTTAAAACCGCTTGTGATAAGTTGATCGACTGATCGTTACAATGATACAAAAATTAACCTCCTCATTTTGTTTTTTGTTACAGTGACAAATTCTCTGACAAACGTCTTCACTTCAAGAAGAAATTCTGATCTTCGCCATTCGCTACTGAAAGTAATTCATGGTAAATATTCACGAACTCGACAATTGCAAATATTTGTAAACCATCGACTTTCCAAATAGCAGACTTTTAAAGCCAGATGTAGATAAATATTGACCTTTAATTTGTGGTTAGTTGCGATGTTAAAAAACTAAATTCATATGCAAGAATATTCCGAGGAATTATTCCCATATTTACAAAAAAAAGATTGGAGCTCTAACATAATTTAGATAGAATTTTACTCAAATTAATTAAAAAATAATGCTTGACAAGTTTTATTCTTTTTTTTAACCTTTTTGAATCTCGATTATCAGCAAACAGTTCTGAAACAAAAAAAATTGACTTAATTTTTCTTGACTGAACGGTGTGATATTTTGTTAGCCGTACAAATTAAGAAACGTGTGCCTCATAATCAAAATATCTAGAAATAATGTACATAAATCTCTGTTTACTTTTTGTTCCTATTTTGTGCAGCGTTAGATTTTAAGAATCTCAGTCTGTCCACGCACCAAAGAATTATGCTTATGATTTGTAATTTTGTAGGTAGTTTTAAGATAGAGAATGTTTAGTTAATAACAGATCCGGTACTTAGAATCAATTTGCTCAATAGAATCTACAATCATTGTTTATTTGTTGATTGTGCAAATGTAAACAGACTATGTAACTCTTATCATAGGTTTCAAATATGAAATGGCTTTACATAATTGTAATTACAATTAGTTTCAAAAGGTTTCTGTTTTAAATTAATAAACGTTTGGCGTTTCATCAGAAAATGTATAATTTTTTTGATTTGTTTATAAAATACCTTATTAATTATAATTTCAGTTAACAAAAAATTACAATTAAAAAAATGTTTACAAAAGTAACAAATCTACAGATGGAGAGCGAAAAGAGTGCAGAAAAAGAAGAGTTCAAATTGCTTATTCTCAACGATCCTAGTATTTTTTCCGGAAGCCTGGAAGATTCCGAATCTGATACCGTCGAAAGTTTAAAGCGACACATGACAAAATCCAAAAGCCAGAAGTTCTTATCTTTTTCCTTATTATCATTAGAAAAGCGAATGAAAGACTTTAATATATCAAAAACGTGATTAGTAGATTTATTCTCACGTTGGAGACTGGGTTTTCAGATTTAAAAAAAGTAAGAAAAAGAAGAAAAAAGTAGAGGTGACCAGTTTTGAAGAGCAGGTGATTGGGAAACAAAAGGTGGAGATACTTTTTGATGAATACGAAGAAGATGCAGAAGCCACGTTTGAAACTTCAGTACCAGATCGCGTGGCAGAAATTGTGTACTTTTTTATTTCTTTAAATTTCCGTTTATACTTCTATAATATAAGTATCAAGTCGAATTTGAAATGTTCAAAACATCCATATTTCCTTGCTGTATGCGGTCCACGAAAGCAATTTCCTGGTTTCCTCCTGCAAATGGTCGGATCGATAATCCTCGGGAATTGCTCGAGTGTCTGCTGGAATAATGTGCAGTTTTTCTTTATTGAGAATAATAGCTACATTTTTTATAAAAGTTCTTTTTTTAAAATTTATAATAGAATATTGCAAACAACTCTATTTTTATAATTCCTCGTGTAAATTTGGTAAAACCCTTCTTTTAAAAAAATTAATTAATCTATTTTTTTATTTTAAACAGAAATGCTTCTGACTTTGTTTCCATTTAATGTAAAAATTTCTAGTAAATCTAATATTATTTCACTATAAATTAAAATATCTGTAAATAACATATTTGAGATACCAATCGATCAAAATATATTGGTCCAAATTTTAAACCAGAGAAAGTGGGTTACATCGATACATCATTGAATTTGTGGCATCGATTTAATTAAGAGGCGAGAAACGTGACTGTTTTTATTATTCAATCATTTCCAAACTGTAATGGTGATAATTAATCTTTGTTGATAAATCATAAAAATTAACACTAAATTATCAGTAATTAGCGTCACGTTTTTCAAGTTGAACAAATATTAATTAAAGAAAAATAATCTAATGACCTTTTATGTTTATTTCAGTTGAAGCAATGGAACGAAATACAGGTGCTTATTGTATAAACTGCATTTTGAATTATTTTTGGAAAATTTAAATAAGTTTAATGATCTCTGTTTTTAATTTTTTTCAGGTACTTCCTCTTTTTCGGTTAGAGCAACAGAAAAATGTACAAAGTTCTCTTTATTGATATGATTTAGCCAAGTCCTGATCCAGTGAAGAAAAAGAAAGAAAAGAAGAAAATGAAAAAGGGAAAGGGAAAGAAAGCAGCGGAAAAAGACCAAGAAACAGCACCAGTCAATGAGGCAGAAAAACTTAAGTACATTTTGTCTTTATTTTCTCTGGATTATTTTTATTTATTTTTTAATTGATCCTGAATCTTTCAATTACCTTGAAACTGTAGATATTATCAATAGAATAAATCGTTTAGCGATTTTCAATATTATAATATTGTTTCTTAATTTATCATTCAATCCTGAAAGAGATTGAATTTATATTCAGGAATTACTTTTCAAAGTTAATTCCAAAGTTAAATTTTTGAAAATTTTCTTTTCACCTCGTAATCTACTCTTGAAAACTTGGTGGAATTTGCCTGGTTCCACCCCGATCTACCCTACTTTCTCCCCACCTTACAAGCTATTCACCACGTCCCTCAGAGGTGTTAATTTCACGTTCCGTTAGTTACGAGTCAGGTTCTATCGCGAACGATAAAGCGCTATTTAAACTATCGACCTGGTGGATGCAAGTGATAAATTTAGAGGGCAAATTTTTTATCGTCTTCTCAAAATATAAGGAATTATTCTAGCATAAAAATGTATGGATTTCCACTTGAACAGATTACATTTTTCAAAAGTTATGCCGAAAATAGTCGAGAAAAAATTAAACGGCTAGAACAACGGTAAGGTGATAAATTTTCAAAGTAGGAAAAAGGGATTGTATTTTAATAATATTTAATTTTGTAATTCTGAAAGGCAACTTGAAAAATGTAAAGAATTTTGTACTCTTTGTATTTTCCTTTCCATTTTACCACTCCCTGTGTAGCTTTTAAAATATTAAGTAATTGTATTTCTATAATAATAAAGGAAACAATTTTTCTCTATTTTTAGGAACCAGCTAATAAAGGATATGATCGAAGAAATACGACTGGAGAAATTGAACATACAAAACCAAGCGACTTTAGAAGAGCAGCAAAGTGAAGTACGAAAAATCCAATTGGAAGAAACATTATTTATTATTTTCCGGAACAAAAAGTCTTACATGGATTACATGTTGGAATTAAACGAAACTGAAGAAGTGAGTTCACCACAATTTTTTTAAAATCCTTTTGCTAAGAAAGAATTTGAATTTAATTTGAATTAATGCCAAAATGTGTCTAACATTTATTTTAAAAATAATTCAAGTGGAAACAATACATGACATGTGATGGATTGCCTAACCCAGGGATTTTATTTGAATTAAATACTTTTCTTTATTTGTGGTCTTTGGAAGATGATCAGGCCAGTATGGAAACGGTTTCAAAACATTGTGAAATAGTTATTTATGTGAGTGACTAATTTATCATATTAACAAGAATAAGTTCCTTGAATAATTATGAAGTATTGATTAAAATTAACTAGTAATTAAAAAATATATTTATAAGTATTTATTTAGTTTGCATGTAGTTTGCACTTGTGACCAATCAGAAACTGGTCATTCAACTACCATGTTTATTTAAACTTTATCAAGACTACAATGAAAGAGTATACTTATGCAGAGAAGTTCAAAGTTACGTTTAATCTCAATCAGACGTTCATAACCAAGTCAATAATTTTTTTTCCGAGAAAGATATTTACGTATTGTTTCGAATTATTTTTTATTTCAGTTGCTGTCTAAATTAGAGGACAAAATCAAAATTCCTACACTACATTCTCCAAGTTATATAGAGGATTGCAAAACAGTAGGTATTAATATTCAAAAAGCTTTATTAAGATTTTCTAATTTATTTTCATAAGAAAGGGTAATGAAAATTAAGTAAATTAAACTAATTCAGATTAGACAAGAGTTTCGAAATAAACTTCAGTTTTGGATAGATGCAGCGAGTTACCGGCTTTTGCGACAAATCGAAAAAGACATGATAAGGGAGGATTTAAAAAATGCTAGATTTATTCAGAAATCGAATGATCTCATATGTTGTATTTGGGCACTTATACGTCTTCCAATTACTATCAAACAAATGGCAGAAAAAGATAGGTAATTTATACAATATAGAATGTATAGAAAATAGAATATATCTATACTAATATAGAATATTATAAAAATATAGAAAACCAGTTGAAGTAGTATTTGAAGAAATCAACTTAACAATAAAAATGCCAGGAGACATTGACTGCTATTCAATGGCTATTAGAGGATTATGGCTGAATTACGACCATTATTCTGATCTAGGCACATCATACGAAATTCCCAGTATCCCTGAAAAATACCGAATGAATATGGGTAAAAATTTATCCATTTGATTTACCAAATTAATTATTTTTCTTACGCAGTTGCTTTACTGTAGATCTGCTGACCTATTGTCAAAACGAGTTTGAGACAAAAAATAAAATTCGGGAAGACCAGAAGGAAGGTCGACGTCTAAGGTTAGAGGAGAAAAAGATGTTACTTGAGAAAATGACTAATCCTCCACCTCCGCCGCAACCTACAAAATCCGAAAAAAAAGGCAAAGCAGGAAAGAAAGCATTGGAACAGCAAAAAACACTAAACAAACCGGAACCAGAACCAGAGTCTGAAGTCCTACCTTATTTACCAACACCCAATGAAATTATTCTGCAAAATGAAGGTATTAAAATCAGATTACAAAATTGTTGTGAATTGAAGAGTTCTTCAAAGTTTTACGATTTATATTATTTTGATTGTAAATAGTTTATGATTTATTTAATTTATAATTTAGATAACATCAGGAAAGAAGTCCGAAAAGCTCTTTTCACAAGATGTGAAAAAACAGAAATTAATCTCCGAAAATATGCCGTATTGGGAGGAATCTATAATCTTGACTTAGTTTATCAACCACCGCAGCCAAAAGATATGAGAAGGGATATTTTTCTTACAACTTGTGAGTATTGTGTAATTTAATTTTATAAAGGAATTAACAATCTGATTCACTAGTTCTTTATGATATCCACAGTGCAAATTCCAAAAGAATTAAAATTCGTGCCATTTTCGAAACCATACAAAGCACCTCCATCAGCTCCAGAATCAGAAAGGACTCCAGAAGTAATCGAAGCTGAAATGAAAGCTTTGGAAGCAGCAATGGAGGCTCTTGCTTTAGTTACATTAAAGTTTGTTTATATCACATAATTTAATTTTCTAGTAATAATTAAAATAAATGAAAAAATTAATTAAATATTCTAAACAGGCTCCCAGACTCAGTCCTTTGGTTCGAACCGCCACTGGTGGCTCATTGGATACCAGGGAAGAGAATTTGGTCGACTCAGGACGTCCACGATATTAAATACAACGAAGAAAAACAGATAATAACCTTCAGAACTGGTAGACTAGGAATTCATGGGCTCGCTGGTTTCCGGTTCATTAATCTTCCTTTTCAAAGTTGGGAACTAAAACCAGAGTCAGGAAAAAATAGTGGAGGTGGCGTAATTCTAAGTATTACTGCTGCTATCATCCAAGCTGAATTTATAGTTAGAGTTAGTGGTCCATATTATTTTAAACCTAAAAAAAGGATTATAATTTAAAGGAACCAAAATATATTTAATTTCTCAACTAATTTTTAGGAAGACTTGGTTTGTCTACATTCGTTGGTTGGTGGAACTACGAATGCTTTACAGGATATTGTTAACCAATATATGAAACTTCATTTACTTATAAGAGTACGTTTTCATTGAGAATGCAGCTGAAGTAAAATTTCTAATTTGATGGAACTTTTAATTTGAATTCTATAATAGTTACTTAAAATTAACAAACCAGCTGAGTGTTGAATAATTTTTATCGAAAGAAGATAATAAAGAGAAAATGGAATTTTCTGATAGGTTTCTAATGCGACCTTTTATTTTTAGAAAATAAATATTATACTATCGTATAATTGCAGAAAATGCGGGATGGTGGATGTGACCTCTTTCCGGAAGCTGACGTATACAGTTACGTCAAAGGATTACCTGTTAAACATCCAGTAACTGAGAAACACTTGCAAACATGCATGGGACTACTATGTACTGCTTATACATTTGCATGGTCTCGATGGAACGCAACTCGCGTTCCTCGACAAATTGTAATTCAGATCAAGGAATTGCATGGATGTATTGCCAAGCAGGTATTTTTTTTAAAATTCGTCCCAGTTCTCTTTTGTTGCAACTGCTGCAGGTTTCAATATACAAAATTATTTTATTTTTTCACATAAAAACAAAATTCTTTTGGAGCACCCTAATTTATACATTTATAAATTGGTTGCAAATTGTTAAATTTTCGAAATACTCAAACCTGCATTGTTTTCTAACTGAAGAAAATAAAGCTGTTCTGAAAAATGATCAATGTGGCAATAAGATTTGAATTTTCTTGATACGTATTGTTGATTTAAATTAATTTGATATCATACTTTGTAATCCAACTATTAAAAAATGAATTTTAATTTTTATTTTCAATTCTTTTATTTTTCACAGCAAACAAATATGACCTTGCTAGTAACGCCAATTCAAACAGTGGCAGTAGAATGTACGGAAGTTAGTCCAGAGTTCATCGATAAACCAGTGGAAGGTGAAGATGCAAAGGTTAATCATTCAAGTATCTTTAATTAATGAAGATTATATTTATCAAACTCTTTAAAGTAATTCTAAAATATTTAATTTCAGTTTTACGCAGATGTTTACCACATGGCCCTGCACAATTCTGGAATCAAAAGCCGGATTTTAATCAAGAATACATCTTTCAAGCTCGCTAGAACGATCACTAAATTATTAGAAAGTACAAATGTAATTAGCATGTCTTCCTGACACTCGTTCCTTTATTGAGTTTTATTATTCCTTTTTTCAGTATTTTATAAAAAAGCTCAAGTGTGATACTACGCTTAAGGAAACTAATTTCAGTATTATCAGAGAATATTGATATCTATTTAATTCAGCATTAAATAATTCGTTGATCATTGGGTGCTAAAAAATTTCAGTATTCTGAAAATATTGTTATTCAAAGAAATAATTATGTTGAAAATTGATCTAAAGAAATATTTGTGTGACGGGGTGAGGAAATTGAATAAAATTGAAGTTTCCACAAACGATTCATACAATATTTTATTTTACTTCAATTGTTATTCCGTACTTTTATGATACATTTACAGAACATGGAATTGCATAATGGGGATTAGATGCAATGGGCTATACTCAAGTAATATTCTTTTAGAACCTTTCTTTAAACTCAAGCGATGGACTTAAAGTCGGAATGAAAAATAATCTCAACTATACCTTTATCAAATCTAAGTTTGTACGTACGCTTGTACTACGTCGCAGCTAATTTAAATTAGTTAATAGTACATACCTTATGGTTTTCCATGAAAAAAAAGCTTCGAGTTACGATAGATTAACAAAATAGGTCATTCTTTCTCCCTCTGAGTTTTTCCTACGAGTCACAAGGACAACTGACTCAGCTGAAAAACTCAAAGATGTTATAATTGCAAAATATATATTTTTTTTCTCTGTCGCAGTATTCTGCTACTTTTATATCGATGTCAAGTCCCTTGATTCTTCGATTGATCGAGCGAGAAAGTAAAACTGGAAATGCTTTCTAGTCTAATTGTATAATTAATGTCAATCAAATAATTCGATTCCTAATCCTTAATCATAAAATAATTCGATTTCTAGTTTTTACCAACGAAATAATTGGATTTCTAATCTTTTCTGATTATCAGAAATGAAGTAGACGTGAATCAGCTTGACTCGAGATAACAATAGTTTCACATTAAACTTGATTGCAGCATTTATAGAAAAAGGTCAGGCAAAAACAGAAAATTCACTGAATCAAATTTACTGATTGCATAGTATTCAGATTTTAATCTCGAACCGATCATAAATTGAGAAATATATTCCTACAAATAATCAAGGCACCCATCGAGTTCTTAGAAAACTTTACATAGTTATAATTTTTTTTCTATCCCATATTGCAATTTTTGCTTCATTTTCCGTCATTTATCCCAAGGAGGAAGATTTGAAGGACTTAAAGACTCGCGTTTAAAATCAGATTATTAAAAAAACGAGCCATGATGTAAAGGAAGGAATATAAGAAAAAATCGTTTTAATCAATGGACACCTTGATTCAATTGAAACCTTAATTTTTGAAATTCAGAACAAGGATTTTGAAATGCTTATCCGAATGGTTACGTCGTTTCGTTTGGATTATCTAGCCTCTTGGTGTAGGGTTTGAGAGGCGAAAAAAACGCATATTTTCAAGAATTTTTTTTGGAGATATGAGTAACGCTGATTTATTAATTTAATTTGGATGTTATAATAGTGCATCTGAAGTATTTTTAGACAAATTTTCAATAAAAAATATTTAAAAGTAACCCCGTGACAGCGAATCTCCC
>JBAGKK010040709.1:0-10530 GCA_037177015.1 Euceroptres primus | reverse complement strand
GTACACTGTTATGACTCGACAACTCCGAGAAATAATATTCTAAAAAAGGTAAATACATAGGCTTGAGATATTTGAAACAATTTTGAGAATCATAGTCCGCCACAAAGAATATCAAAAGCAACAGAAAAGTAATCTAATAATTCAGTTCGGTGAAGGTTTTGCACTTTTTAAACCGAACTTTCGAATAAAATAGAACACATGATGTAATTTTTATGTACTTTTATTGCATCAAAGTACAAAAAAGTTTTACGATGCGGGATCATCTCCCTTAGTCGTGCGCGTGTATATTAATTGCGCATGATGTTGAACGACCTGCTTGATGAGTCCTTTCTGCTGCAACTCGATAAGTGCCCTCCTGGCCAAAGATCCTCGGATCTTCAATCTTTCGCTCACGATCGATGGAGTTATCAATTTATATTGTGGCACTTCCTTCAATAATTTATCGTAGGTGCCCTTGTCGAACAAAACTTGGTTGTTTAACTTGTCGCGAACTTTCCCCTTGGACCACTTCTGCAAAAAAGAAAAGAAAAATCACCATTAGTCATTTACAATTTAACAATCTTAATTTTTAACATTTAGAATTTTATAAAATTTTAAATTTTTAACGTTTAGAATTTTAATACTTTCAATTTATCACATTTAGAAATTTTTAATTTTTACCCTATAGAATTTTAAAATTAAAAATTTTTAACATTTAAAATTTTTTAATTTTAACAATTTAGAATTGAAAAATTTTCAATCTTTAACATTTAAAATTTTAACACTTTTAATTTGTCTCTTTTAGAATTTCAATACTTTAAATTTTTAATATTTAAAATTGTGTTTCAATTTTAATTGTAATTTTACCCAATAGAATAATATTTGTTACAAAAGGTAAATTTTAATGAAAACAAAGCTTTCGAGACTTTAAAAATAATTTAAAGACCGAAGATTAGTGTTTTAAATTAAATTTTGCACATTTTCGTAAATTCTGGAAATTAATAAAAGCGAAATATTGAAGATATGAACCTTTTTCTTGGCTTTGCCTCCAGACCCTCCCTCCTTCTTCTTCTGGGTCTTCTGAGGCTGCTTGGAAGACCCTTTCGAGTCCTTTTTGGGAGGCTATAAAGAAAAAAACCAAAAAATATTAAATTAAAGTTATAAAAAAATCAAATTAATACTTCTTAATGTTATTTTTGTTCTCAGACTCATTAAATCAGTTTGTACCATCACGGTAAGTTATATGGTGAATAGAGTTCTTCACTACACAAAATTCCCTAAAAATTCAAAGCGAAAATTCGAAATTCCCACTCAAAAATCTAGAAAAATAAAATTCACGATTTTGCGATAAAAAAATTTGATATTTAGCCTAAAAACAAGAATTTTGTCACAAAATTTAGAATACTTCCCAAAAAAATAAAATTCCGTAAAAATCCAAAGCAAAAATTTGAAATTCTCACCAAAAATTCAAATTTTCAGGAAAGAATGAAAAATTTCACTATTTTAGGATAAAAAATTGAGTCTATATCTTAAGAATATTTACCAAAATTTAAGAAAAAACTGGGAAATTTCGAAAATACTCGAAAAACGTAAAATAGACCAAAAACTAAGATTTTTGAACGAAAATTTCAATTTTTTTTGTTGAAACTTTATTTTCTCATGCCCCGAGGCACGAAAGTCGGTCAAAATCAAAGAAACTTAATTTCCGAAGCGTGGACGTCAAATACGCGAAACCTAACCTAACGATTTTCCCTCAAAATTCCACGTAAAAAATGCAGGAAAACATATTTTACTGTAAAAATTTAACGAAGATCACATATTTGATTTCACTGCTGAGGAGTCAGAGAGAAAATAGCGAGGAGACAAAACACGTTTCAACGTTTTAGGTTAGGTGAGCACGTTTTTAATTGTAGAGGCGAACACAAGTTGAAAAACCAGTAAATTTATTGGAAAAAACGATAAAGCCCGGTGGGATTTTTGCATTTTACCAGAAATTGAACTTGGATTGATTATTTATTGAAGAAAATTATTGAAAAACATGAGACACAAACACATACCATCGTCACGAAAACTGAGAAACACAGAAAGGAAATGGAATTGTGGAATGTGACGACTGACGAACGACTATATTTTGCTCGTTTCTGCACACGAGGGCAGCACCTCCTGATGATTGTGAAGCACCCGTCCCATGTGAGCAGTGTTGTGTAAGTAAAATATCCGAGGTAAATTACATGGTTTTTTACAGTAATTTACCAGGTATTTTACGTCCTTAGTTTATTACATAAATCACCTCGAACATAACCTAACTTTCGAAAACAGATTGTGACGCCATTCCCCGTCGGTCAAATCACTTGCCAACAGAGCATTATCCTTGGCAGGTAAACAAACTTTGATAGAACAAACAATTTCATAAACGTGACTCATAAATATATTAATTACACATATAATTAATATATTTGTTAGCACAAAATATTGTTTAGTCTAGTAAGAAAATAACGTGGATAAAAAGGATGAAAGGTACTAAAGTGAGGTTATGTGTTCAAAACAGACAACCGCCATCTTTGTCAGGTACAGTCGGACCTCCACCATGTAATCTTCCACCAGGTCATATTCCCCGCTACTAGTCTCGATCGTTTGCCCCTACTCTCGAGAAGGCGTTTGCGCAGATAGTTTACATCCACACATGGATACATACGTGTGTGCGCAAATGCCTGCTGCGCAACTTCTAATTTCCAAACCCCCCGGACTACCATCATCAAGTAATATTTGGTAATAACTGCTCCCGAAATTATGACATGGTGGAGGTCCGACTGTAATTTACTAATTTTCTACGTAAATTACTTCATTTAGGTAATTTACGTAGAAAACCTCGAGTGACGCGTCATTTTGCAACCCTGCATGTGAGCAGAAAACGGTGGCGTAAAGCAGAAACTCATGACAGTGAAAAAGACGGACAGATCTATTTGTATCTTTCACTCTCATGATTTTCTGCTTTACGCCGACGTTTGCTACCCACATGGGACGGCCCCTTGAAAAACCCATAATACAGTCGAACCCAACCATGTCATAATTTCGGGGGGTGTTATCAAATGATGGTAGCTCGGAGGGGAAATTGGAAATTGCATAGTAGGTATTTGCGCATACACGTATGTATACATGTGTGGGTGTAAACTATCTGCGCATACGCCGTCTCGAGAGTAGGGACAAACGATCAAGACTAGTTCGGGGAATATGAAATGGTGGAGGTCTAACTGTAGTTCGTTGACTTTGGTACAGTCGTACCCCCACCGTGTAATAATTTCAGGGGGAGTTATTACTTGCTGGAGGTTGTTTGGAGGGGAAATTAGAGGTTGCGCAGCAGGCATTTCCGCACACACGTATGTATCCATGTGTGGGGTGTAAACTATCTGCGCAAACGCCTTCTCGAGAGTAGGGGCAAACGATTGAGACTAGTAGTGGGGAATATGACATGGTGGAAGTTTACATGATGGAGGTCCGACTGTAGTGGATCATAGCAAGTGGAGATTCGACTGTAGATAAAAAAGAAAGTTGCGCAAGTTTTTGCCGACGGCGACTTCGATGGCGCTGCAAGCTGTACAAAATCGTGTTGAAAGATATGTGTAAAATGGAAGAAAATGACATGTGAGATAGTGGTGCATTTCAGTAATTTCAATGAAGAAATGTTTGGTTCCTTAGACCACCTAGGATGGGAGGCTGCATAGGCATCACGAGAGGCAGAAATGCCTCTGTTGACGACACGTCTGCCAATTCCACAAGGACAAATTCGGGTAAGAATTGCAAGCCACCAGCGATGTTAACCTTGGATATGCAACCCACCTTTTTGTTTCTAATTTTTTTTTCACCTTTTCTCTGTTTACTTATTCATCTCGAATTTAATAATGTTATGATAATTGATCTACTGATCTTCCTATGAAAAGGAAACTAAATTGTCAGTATATTTACTTCAATACCTAGTGCGATAACGTTCATCATAAGAAAAATGGATTTTAAGTATTTCACTCTGCATTATTTAACCCCTTAATCAATTTTTGTATGATGGCTCATTTTTTATTACGCTCTTTTTCTGTCGATAAGTTTTTTTTTCAATTTTCATTGCTGATCTTTGAACGTGAAACTTGTCCTCGTAAGTCGTAATCGTTTGATTATCTCCAGTGACAATGAGAGAAGTTTCACAAACAGCTGTTTTCCACATGTTGATATTATACAATTATTACTAACTTGGGTGCACTGGTATTTTATTAGATTATCGTTTGAAATTATTAGTGAAGAACCTAAAGTCTAAATGTACTACAAGCATTTGAAATGGTTTAATTTGCTTAGCTTAGATGTTTAGGTTTGTGATAACAAACGAATTTACTTTCACAAAGTTATTTTAGGTTGCTAATGCACTCTTTATCTTTAGATATTTCATAAATTTAAGAATGTTTCTATTTTGCCCCCCAATGAATATTTATAGGAGAGGAAGACGGACAAAATAAGAGCAGCATTTTGTTTTGTCCATCAGATAATATACGCAAGGAATACAAGAGAAATAAGTTTATGCGAACAGTATAAAAAAATCTGTTACAATTATGTGAAAAATTAACAGGCTATCTAAAAAATGGATGGACGAGTAGATGAAATTTTGTGTCTGTCTAGACGTCCAAATAGAAACTTCATTTTTAACGAGGGGTTAACAACTCGTGAAGTCAGAAAAGTCACTTAAAGTCAGTGAATTTACTTGAATTCAGGTGTAGTCGTCTAAATTCAGTTGAAGTCACTTAAATTCACTTAGAGTCAATTGGAGTTATATGAAATTTTACCTGTTAAACTGCCAACAAAAAATCAAAAGGAATATTGTACTTATATAACCTTGGTATTTCATCAAATCACTCTCTTTGCACAAATAACGAAACCTATTTATCTGTTAATATAAGAAATTATTTATGTACAACAGTAACAAGACCTTCGTTTGAAAGTACTGTCACAATATTTTCAGCCTTCTTTTAAATTTTTTGTTTAGAAAAACGAGAATAAAGAATAAATTTTCTATCAGACAGCGCTTTCTTCAAGCCTGATTGCATAATTACAATATCTGCATTTCTTATTGGATAATATTTTTTATAACGTTAATTGTTTATTGTTAGTTTTATCGCCAAAATGAAACATTATTTTTTTATTATACCATTAAGCCATATCCCTTTCGGGGTAAGCGCTAACTCTCTTCCTGCACCATCATCTGTTTACAAGTTTATAACCCTTCCTCCTCTTTTTTATTGTTGTCAATTAAAATTAGTCGAAGTCACTTGAAGTCAGCAAAATCACTTAAAGTCAGTGGATTCAGCAAAGTCAGTAGAGTCAGCAAAGTCACTTGAAGTCAGTGAATTCACTTGAAGTGAGTAGAGTCAGTTGAAGTCAGCAAAGTCACTTGAAATCAGTCCCAAAAATACATTATAAAAAAATTTTCGAAATTTTTGGGGAAACCTGTCCGATCGATGAGGTTCCCGAAAAAAGTGAACATGTATTTTTTTCTTAATCGGTTGATGTTTGATGGTGCCGCCGTCCCCCTGAAGTTTCCAATTGAATTTACATGGCAAAAACTTAATTTTTTGAAAATGTGCAGTAAAACGCGAATTGGTATAATAAAGTAAGGAGTTGCGTACGTCGGTTCTCTTAAGAATTCATCAAGGAATAAAATTAAATCATCAATTTTGAAATTGAACCCCCCTAAGGTCCTTTTGTAGGGCCCCAAAAATCACCCCCATAAGTGACGAATGAGAGTTTCGTGCCGAATTTACTTTTACTCCTATTTCCCATTTTTTTTCATAAATCAAAATTAGTTGGCAAAATGAAACTTAATATGGCATTTTAAAACAATTTTTCATTGTTTAAACAATGTTCATTTGTTTAAACAATTTTTTTCTCAAAGTTTGCTTGAAATTATGTCACATTCTGGAGGCAATGAGTTATTTAATAAACATTGAGCACTAATTTATTTATTTTAAAGTTTTCTAAATTGTTTAAACAATTTTTCATTGTTGAAATGTAACTCATCAGAAAATAGCTGGAACAAAATAGTTTTTTTCTAATTTTTGCAACTAATTTGATTATTATTAATCATTCTAAGATGTTTTCAACCATTCTAATTATTTAAACAATTATCATTTTTTAAAACAATTTTTTCTCAAAGTCTGCTTGAAATTATGTTAGATTCTGAACGCTGTGAGGTATTTAATAAGTATTAAGTGCTAATTTTTTACTTTCAGTGATTTCTAAATTGTTTAAATAATTCTTCATTGTTGTAACTTTCATCAAGAACTAGCTGCAACAAAATAGTTTTTTTTCCAATTTTTGCAACTAATTAGATTCTTATAAACCATTCTAAAATGTTTTCAACCCTTCTAATTGCTTAAACAAATAGTAATTGTTTAAAAAATTAGAAGTAGATTGAAAATATTGTAGAATGGTTGATAATATTCCAATTAGTTGCAAAAATTAGAAAAAAACTATTTTGTGCCAGCTATTTCCCGATGAAAGTTACGTTTCAACAATGAAAAATTGTTTGAACAATTTGTGGGGCCCTACAAAAGGACCTTGGGGGGTTTCAATTTCAAAAAATGGAGTTTTTGCCATGTAAATTCAATGGGAAACTTCAGGGGGGCGGCGGCACGATCAAATATCAACCGATTTAAAAAAAAAACGCGTTCACTTTTTTCGGGAACCTCATCAATCGGGCAGGTTTCCCCCAAAAAATTTGAAAATCGGTTTTTTTGGGACACCCTAGTGTGCTTACATTCAAATTGTAGAGTTGTCAACCCCTCGATTTTTAATTACATTTTCCGAGTGCAATACCTAACTGCGTTAAGAAAAGCCTAACGATTTATATAAATTTAATATAGTACGTATTCAAAGTTTAGCTTAAATTTTAAATGGATCTTATATTATTTTTTGGCGTATTAAAGTTTAAAATAGCTGTTAATTAGATCTCGGGCGGTTTTTCTTTGTTTATCTTTTTAGATAGTGTCTAGTATTACAGAAATTCCCGTATAACTAGCACACAACATAGTACGGGCCGAGACTATTGTTACGGAATTTTCCATAACAATTGCCTGCCCCCCCCCCCCTTTGTATGATATGCTAATTGTGCGGAAATTTCCGTAACAATATACTTGGTCATCTTTTTATGGTGCGAGGTGCATTCCCACAAATCAATTATTAGATATATTAATACTGGTCTATGCGGACAATCTTGTACTACTGACATATTCGGTAGTGGAATTGCGAAAGATTGAGTTCCTGGAAGAATACTGCTTTGCCAATGAGCTTATAGCAAATATAAAGAAAACTAAAATTATCGTTTTTCAAAAAGGTGGCCATGGTCGTACGAAGAAATATGATCCATTCTTCTATGGAAAAGAGAAAATAGAAATTGTAAATTCCTACAAGTACCTAGGGAACACATTCTCGAATTCCCTCTTCTTCACTTGAATATGCAGTCACGTTGGAATTTGACGTACAACTTGTATCTTTGAGAATCCTGAAAGCTGCAGTAAAATGGTTAATTACACTCCTGCAAATGCATGATGACAGATAACAACCTAAAGCTTGTCTAAACAAAGTCATCCAGATCTCAAGAAATAATTCTTCCAGAATAGAATATAACTGGTTGTTAGAAACTCAAAATTTTTTGAAAATACAAAAATGGTAGATGCATGGGAAAATTTAAGTCCAATTCCACTAGAGACTGATTAGGAAGACTTGTTGGACAAGTAAAAAAATTTTTAAAGGATAAAGATAGCAAGAAATTGAGATCCAGCACCTGCCTGTAGATTTGTCTTTCTGCAATTTCAAAACGGTCCACAACAATACCTAATGCAACAAAAAAAAATCAATGACAATAAAGCAACTGTTCGCTTAAATTCGATTACTAAATAATTATGCACCTAGAATTATACATAAAAAGATAAAGCACTAACTGAATAGCTCTAATGGTTGTCCATGTTGTATTCTAAAGTAAAAAATAAAGCCTGTACTATCGAATGTCCAACTTATGCACTTGAACGAAAGAATTTTCAAATAATCTCCACTTAGGATAACCAACAGAAGAGAATTGGCTTGGCTTACTAAGTATTGGAGATGAAACTAACATATCTGTTTTTAAATGCACTTCTAAAAAGATAATGTATAATGTAATTATAATGTCGAGCAACTCATTAAAAAACTTACGTAGCTTTGCTGTCCGCTCTACGAGAGCTAGATAGGATTAAGAGATTAGTATAAGACTCCATTATATAAGTATTTACCTGCATACAATTACAGAAAATAATAATAATAATAATGAAGAAATATTATGTCAATCGATTCCTTTTTAATCAAGTAATATTTGTTACTGGGTTGAACATTGAAAAATTAAAATTATAAAATTTATTTTAATAACCCGCTGAGGACCATCATTTTCTGTCAACCTGATCTGGACCATCCTGGGTGCCCAGCAATGCACAAATTCTGTTATTTATAAAACATGTTTAAATTCTTATGTTTTAACTTTCAATCAGTGAAATGGAATCGTCGGAGTGTCAAGAATACGATTATAATAGTCCAATGTCAATATTTTAATTGTAGAAAATACAGTGAACGTAAAAACAAATTTTTAAAAATGGGAAAAAATGACTTTGAATTTTTAAATATTTTTCTGTAGAATATTGCAAAAAATAAAAATAAAAAATCATAGCTTTTGGGAATCTAGAGACTTCCAGCTACAAGGTTATATTAGTACTTTTTACGTTCCTTCAAGTAAATTTTTCCTTGTATATCGAAAATACGTTTTTTACTTTATTTTTTGGTCTTCCTGTTCCAACAGTTGCAAAGAACTAACTAATTCCTTATATCTGCTGGATGCGTAATATTTTTCACCTAATTATCAGATTTTTAACCACCCCTTCACCCAATAATATTTTTAAAAAATGTTGCGAAAGCATGCATCAATTTTTAATTGAACGATTGGGTGCAATAACAGTGTTTTTGCATTTTCAGAAGTCACCTGTTTGTCATTTGTTCTTCATGAAGTTGTGCAAAACAAATGAAAAATATGCGGCTTCTAAAAATGCAAGTACATAAATTGTTATTGCACCCCACCGTTCAATTATGATTATAAGGAAACTTATATTTCAAAACTCAATTTTTCAAATACTAATATAAAAGTGCTAAGAAAATTTAATAAATATTTTCATTACACTCATCGTTAGATCGAGGACCGGGCTCGGGGGAAGGCGGTCCTCGATCTAATGCTATTCGAGCGAGCAGTCTTATGTCAACATTCAAGACCGCGTATATAGTCTGAACGTACAAAAGTAAATGCGCAGAGAGTCGTGATGTAAACAACGTCTGGCAGCCCTGACTGCCCGAGCGATGGCGCCGTCGCGGAACGCTCAGAGGCGGGGGACAGAATCAGTGAAGCCTGAACGACCATGAAGGTGGTCCTCCATCTCGTGGTCCTCGATCTAACGATGAGTGTAATTAAATTTATTTAAAAAAAATATGTTTTAATGAGTTTTAGAACTATTAATTAACTAGACAACGAAAAACCGTTATTTTCAAAGCAGAGATTTCATCCGAAACCGAAAAACCGACATTTTTAAACAGAACAAAAAAAAATAGAAATAGACTTTTGGTTGGGTCAACCAAAATTTTAATTGTCCGTATAACAGGCAGATTTTTTGGTTGATCTAACCAACATTTAATTGATTTAACCAAATATTTTTCTGAGTATAGGTGGTTAAATGCTCTAATTATCGTGGTGGAACCTATTATCGTTATTGAAGATAAAATTCTTGCTATTTTTACTATTTTGTCGTTTACATTCTATTTTTATGTTTCAGAGACTTAATTTAGATTTAGTTAATGACATTTACTAACAAAAAAAACATTGAGGTTCTAGGTTAAAAGAAGTCCATTGTTTGCCATTGTTCCCACTCGGTAATTGGTGTAATTACCCCTACTTTTATGTTTAACTCTGGATTTTTCAATTTTTTTAAAAATCTTAAAATACCTATATCTTTTAAAATCTCCAAAAATCCGATTGGAATTTTAAATCTGGTGTTCATAAAATAATTGGTAATAAATTTATCGGAAAAATTGTGTTGCAGGAAACTCGAGAAAGAATCACCCCTTGTGTCATGAAGTGATCAGATGGAAGTCAGACGTACCTTTAACAGAAGGACAATTGAGAAGTAAGAGGGATGAATTTTGGGATACTGCACCGGCATTCGACGGTCGTAAAGAAATATGGGACGCACTGAGGGCCGGGGCAACAGCGGCGGAAGCGCAAGATTATCAATTAGCTCAGGCTATTTTGGATGGAGCTAATATTTCTGTGCCTAATGGATTTTTGACAGAGTGCTACGACGAATTGGGAACACGGTATCAAGTTCCCATCTATTGTTTATCGTATCCAATCAACATTGTCAAAGAAGATAGCGGCAGAGACTCGCCAGCTGACTGTTCAGGTAATATTCATGTATAAAGTCATAAACGTGACTTGTTTTTTTTTCA
>JBAGKK010040698.1:0-10531 GCA_037177015.1 Euceroptres primus | reverse complement strand
GATTGTATTGCGATATGAATTTCCGATTTTCGTCACCACGTCGAAAATCATGGGCCCACTTGGCGAATTTTTACTCACATACCATTCAGGACTTCTACTTTACCGAGGATGAGGGTGGAATTTTATGCGACCTTTGTACAAGCATTGAAAAATGTTTAAATATGTTGATGCATTTTAAAAAATTGGTTAGACCTCCAAACTTTAAAAGAAATAAAAAATTCTCTGTTGCCCGTGTTTTTCTTCCAAATTTAAATGGTAAAAGGAATTCGTTATAAATGCGAATATGTGCTTTCATTAATTAGTTCAAAGGTGATATATGAAAATTCGAAGATCGGCGGTACGATTCGGCTGATTCAGCAAGTTATGATATTTGCTAATTTTTCAATTTTGTGCAGTCGGGTATTAGTTTCTTTTTTAATTGTTTCTTTTTTGTTGAAAGTAAAAAACAGTTGACAGAAACTGCTTAGCGACGGAGTCACATCACGAATTGCAGCTTTTGTCAGCTGTTTTTTATTTTTAACCCTGCTTCGCTGTACAGGCATCGAGTCGAATTTCCAATTTATGTGTTATGAAAAATTGTATTCGTGACTTTGGGAGAAGCAATGATGTCAATTCGTGTGATCACACTCGTTGAAATCTTTCTCCCCTAGTTGCGTAATATACTATTCATAATAATTGATAGTTTTCGAAATTTAACAGTAAAAAATATGAGGATACCTGTCAGAAACCTAACCTCACTTTTCAGTTTCTATTATTTTCGATTTTTGAGTTTTGGATTTGGAGCTTTGGATTCATTCAAAACATGAAAAAACAATAGTCGTACCTACTTAGAAGATCGGCGGTACAAAAAGATACACCTTTTCAACTATTATTATAAGAAAGTAGAACATGATTTTTAAAAAATCTAAAAATTATTGCTTTCTCTTCTGAATTGAGTCCTATAGCTGTCTGTAAAATGAAAAAGCTGAAAAAAAATTTTCTTAGGCGTGAAGTTAAAAAAACCTCGAAAAATACGTAAAAATTGTCCATAATAGACTCACTCAACGGTATTTTTAATAGTATTTAATATTTATTAACAATTTATAATTAAATATTAAATATTTTCAAATAATTTAATTCTGAAAAAAATTATTAACATAATATATTTCTAATATTTAATATTTATCAGCAATTTATAAATAAATATTAAGTAATCTGAAAAAATTATTAACAATAATATATTTTTAATAATATTTAATATTCAATAACAATTTATAAATTCATATTAAATATTTTCGTTCGTGAATATATAAAAAGTATTTCATATTTCTCATTATTTGATATTTTATAAAAATTCATTTTTCTGAAAAAGGAAAATATACCTAGTACGCTTACCACGAAAGGGTCTAGGCTTTGTAGTCTCAAGACCCACCGTGGATGACTTTTATGGCCGAGATGATGAGTGCCCCGCCTGGAAAATTAAACAGCTTAAGTCATAGAACTGTTAAATTTCAAAAATTTACTCAGATTTGTTTTCATTGTAGCAGGTTTAATTATATTTTCCTTAATCTGTTTTTCCAAAAAATGTCAAAAAACCTTTGAGGAAAATATTCGTAAAATTTCAGTATATATTATTAAGGCTTCTATTAGTATTTGAAAACAATGGAAATCAGTGAAAATAGCATTTTCTAGGCAACGGTAATTAATATTTATTATAAATTTTTCATTGAAAAAATGCTTTTATGTGGATTCTGGGGACCTCAAAAACAACATATCAAAAGTACAAATTAAAAAGTGGATAACTGGGATAATCTTAAATGAAGAAAAAAGTTGATTTTGCTTATGTTAATTGCATAAGAACTTCAAAGACGATGTGTTACCTCTAAATATTGTTTAAAATTAAGAGAAAAAATCTGCCTTACACAATAGCATAAGCTACCGTTATTTGCATTTTGCTCCTAAGAAAACCAAAAGTGTTTTTTATGGTCACCCTAATATGCTTTGAGCCTAGCCTGCCCCATTTTGCCCGTTTTCACTTGTTTAAAAAAAAAAAACTTGCTCAAAGCGCATGCGTGCGCGCTCCGTCACACACTGGGACGGAGCGACACATTTGTCGAAGGGACACAAAAAGGACACATTTGTCCTCCTTTCTCAAAAAAGTATACAGCTTACAATTTTTGTCCGATTCAACTTTTTCTTTTATTAAATTAAAGATCAATAAATTTCAAAGAGAACGGTGCTCATGGTTTTTAAAATTCCCTTTTGTTTATGGATTATATTTTTAAACAAAGTATTAAAAAAGTGATGTAAAACATGAAGTACTTTATAACTTTTTTTTGCTGAAATTGTCTTAGATTATTGCGGGACTGATTTGTAGTCACAAAACTTTTAAGAAATTAACAATAACCATTGTTATAAATAATTTTTCGGGCAATATATTTAAATTTGTAGTTTTTTCGGATTCGGATTTCCCCTAATCTCTTGAATTGATACATATATTCGTCCAAATAATATGCGTTTAATTATATTTGTTAAAATACAACAATTGTAATTTTTATAAACAGAAAAGATAAACAAATGGGAAATTTTTGCATTTTCTCGTAGAAAAAATTGTTTTTTTTTGCAACTGCTTTTTAGTTCGTTGGGAGTGTCAGTTAGTTATAAAACTTAATTAACTTATGTCAAAATTTCTTATTTGTTTATCGTATTTATTTAGAAAAAACATTATTGTTGTATTTTAACAAATATTTTAACACATTTTTAAGAATATCTGTGGAAATTCAAGAGATTACAGGAAATCCGAATCTGAAAACACCATAAATTAAAATAGTTTTTAACAATTTTATTGTTAATTTCTTAAAAGTGTTATCACTAAAAATCACTCACGCAATAATTTAAAACAGTTTTATCAACAAAAAATGTTATAATGTACATTACCTTTTTTGTCAATTTGTTCACTTAATTTGTTTATAAGAATGAAATAGATTACTCAACAAGTTATTTGCATTCCTTTAGGCCCATATTGAATCCGCCATTTTGAATTTAAAAATTTGGCCACAAATTTATAATCAACAACCCCAAAAACCCCCAAGTAAGCATTTTTAGCTGAATCCGTCGAAAAAGGGTGTTGAGCTCATGTAAAAAAAATGGCGGAAGGATCCAGGATAAAGAATGAGACTTCTGAATTTGCGTGAAGTTCGGACGGAACTTCGAGAATGCAGGTGATCCGGAAAGAAGAAGCGTTTTTTCCGAACAAAGGGAAATCTCGTCGGAGACCTGAGACGAAAAATGTGAAAAGTAACATGAGAACGATTAAGACAGTGAAAGTATAGGTGCGAGAAAGAGATACTACGTATCATAGATACTACGTATCTATGATTTCTTTCGGCTAATTAAAAATGTGAATAAGAAATTTTTCGACAAGATCATTAGTTTATTCTGATTATTAGGGAACTAAGAATTGAAATAAAAGTAGGAAAATAAAATAGAATAAATAAATATATAATAAAATAAATAACCATGCCAATAAAATAAAAGAATAAATAATTTATACAAAAAAATTTAATCCAATCCTACAATTTTTTATTTATATTCAGGCTGTTTTTTCACGTATATTTAAAAATTGATTTGAAGTATACAAAAAAATTTAAGCAAGAAAGGAACTGATAGGATCGGACTTGTAACTGTTTAGGCAATTTTTTTATTCCGAAATTTTAATACGTGAAAAGGCAGCTTGAATATAAATAAAAAATTGTAGGACTGGAAGTCTAATTGAGCACGTAAAATTTTCTTGGCCGTTCGGGTTGGCCCTTGATGCTTTGAAAATCGTTTTCCGAAAATTAAATTTTTAAACTTACCGTATTGGAGGAAATTTCATCGCGCATCTATCTTCTGCTTGCAAAAAAGTTGTATCTGTCATGGTTTCATAAATAATTTTTAAATATTGAAGTTTTTGGAAACAAAATTTAATTAATATTTTCACTTCAACTCGCTACGAAAGACACAGTTATTAAAATTTTACACGAAAATTGGAGAGATTATCCTATAAACTATTCTGAAGATGATGTGCTATTGAAAATTTATTGTTTCTATTATAGGAAAAAGTTATTAATTTTTTTGTCAAGGAGTATCGAAATAGTGTTTGCCAACTTTCAACTGCTTCGTTTATCAAGGGAATTTTGAGTAAGCCCAAACTTCCAGCGGAAGAAATGTTCATTAAAGTATAATTAAGTTTTCTGCAAAATATTACTTCAATTGAACTGACCATTAACAAACTATGAATATTCAGTCTGTTTTGATCCAGCGCGCATAGGGATGGAACTCCGGAGACGCACCCGGTACGATTCGCAATGCTGTCAAGAATTCCTTTTTTCAATTATGTTCTTTCCTCTTCAAACTATTTATTCGGTATATTGATTTCTTCTTTTAATTTAACTTTATTCTTTATGGGAAAATAAAAAGTACAATATTCAAGAAAGAATTGTAAAATTCTTTCGTTGATGAAACAAATTTCCATTTGAATATTGTACTTTTTATTTTCCCATAAAGAGTAAAGTTATATTAAAAGAAGAAATCAATATCCCGAATAAATAGTTTGAAGAGGAAAGAACAGAATTGAGAAAAGTAGTTCTTGACAACATTGCGAGTGGTACTGGGTGAGCCTCCGGAGTTCCATCCGCGAGGGATCAAAACTCATAGTTTGTTAATGGTCAGTTCAATTGAAGTAATATTTTACAGAAAACTTAATTATACTTTAATGAACATTTCTTTCGCTGGAAGTTTGGGCTTACTCAAAATTCCCTTGATAAACGAAGCAGTTGAAAGTTGGCAAACACTATTTCGATACTGCTTGACAAAAAAATTAATAACTTTTTCTTATAATAGAAACAATAAATTTTCAATAGCATTATAGGATAATCCCTCTGATTCTCATGTAAAAATATCTGTGTCTTTCGTAGCGAGTTGAAGTGAAAATATTAATTAAATTTTTTTTCCGAAAACTTCCATTTTTTTAGTTTATTTAAGAAACTATAACAGATACAACTTTTTTGAAAGCAGAAGATAGATACACCATGAAATTTCCTACAATACGGTAAGTTTAAAAATTTAATTTTCGGAAAACGATTTTCAAAGCATCAAGGGCCAACTCGCACGGCCAGGAAAATTTTTTGTGTGTTTATACTATCTTATTCAGTTTTTTGTAGACTTTATTTATTATTTTATTTGACTTTCATATTTTTATTTCATTTCTTAGTTCTCTAATAATCAGAATAAACTAATGAACATTAAAAAAAGACTATTATCTGCTCAAATTTTCTGCTACAGTCGATAACGTGTTATATAGGTGGATCTCCAGGCGGCAAAACACTGATAGTAAGCGAGTCAAGAGTCATCGCCTATTGATAATTATATTTATTGTAGTTGCCTATAAATATCTTCAAAGCAATTATACTTCCAAGTAAATGAATATCAATTTTTGATCTTGTGGAAAAATTTCTTATTCACATTTTTAATTAGCGGAAAGAAAGCATAGCTACGTAGTTAAAACCTCTGCTGCGAGAGGTCCGCACCTTACGGCTCCAAGATACACAACAGCTGCAAATCTTGCACTCTTTCCCGAACCTATGCTTTCACTCCCATACTCGTTGTCATGCTTCTTTTCATATTTCTCATCTCTGATCTCGGTCGAGATTTCCCTTTTTTTCGGAAGAAACGCTTCTCTCCGGATCACCTGTAAAAAAGAAGTCTCATTTTTTAACCTTTTTTTTCGGAAGAAACGCTTCTCTCCGGATCACCTGTAAATAAAGAAGTCTCATTTTTTAACCTGAATCTTTCGAGACTGAAAGCAATTGAAAATTACGGCATTTCTACAATTTCCGCTATTTTTTACATGGGCTCAACAGTCTTAACAAATTTTTAAAGTCTCATTTTTCCCCTTTTTTTCGGAAGAAACGCTTCTCTCCGGATCACCTGTAAATAAAGAAGTCTCATTTTTTAACCTGAATCCTTCGAGACTGAAAGCAATTGAAAATTAAGGCATTTCCACAATTTCCGCATTCTTTTCATGGGCTTAATAGCCTTAAAAAATTTTGCCGCCATATTGGATCTGCCATTTCGAATTTTTAAATTTTGACCATGGATTCGTAATCAGCAACCCCAAAAATCCCCGAGTAAGCATTTTTAGCCTAATCGGTCGACATTTTGACTTTTGGCCTTTCCGGGTCGCCTGGTCCAAAGTGTACTGAGACGAATTTCAAGAAAATTGCCAAGGCCAGCCTCAACTTTGCTACGGTCAACTCTCGCTTAAATCTTCTCAACCAATGGAAGTACCTAATACATCGTCCAATCCCCATCGGTATCCAGAATGGCCTGGCACCTTTTCGGCATGCTTTCCACTAGTTTTTCGGCATATTCCGTGGGTAATGAACGCCATATCTGCCTGACATGTCACAAGAGCTGCTTCAGGATGAACACACGTTTTCCTGCAACCTTCCTCTTCAAAACATTCCAGACGTTTTCTATTGGATTGACATCTGGAGACTGTGAAGCCCAGTTCAAGGTCGTGATGCCATTTTCTGCTTTTCAGGCTGTGCAGAGACGGCTGCGATGTTTAGGGCCGTTGTCTCCTTGTAAGATCCAATCATTTTCGGCTCCAAACATCTTCTCAGCAGAACGTAGAAGACCAAGTTTGTAAATGCTAAGCATTTTATGAGCATTCAGGTTCTCGGTAAAGAGTTCTAAACACCCAAAACCGTGCTCAGAGAAGCATCCCCAAACATGGACCTTCACTGGGTGTTTGACGGTTCGCTAGAGCAATCGTTCACCAGCGGTAGACCAGGCATGCTTTATGGGTTTCCGAGAGCAGAGGTTTCTGCCTTTTAGCATTGATAAATGTTCAGCGGAGATCCTAAAGACTGAGAAAATTTCCGCGATTTATTTAACGCGATCATTATTAAAAAGGAGGCCTTGTCGAATTATTAAAAATCTTCGTTAAGGG
Organism: Euceroptres primus; assembly: GCA_037177015.1. Lineage (NCBI taxonomy): Eukaryota > Metazoa > Arthropoda > Insecta > Hymenoptera > Figitidae > Euceroptres > Euceroptres primus. The sequence continues at coordinate 3,555 of JBAGKK010040698.1, read as the reverse complement.
GCGATGCAGAGCATTTACTAAAACATTTTGCGATAGCAGATGCTAATTTTGTAACAATTTGAGAGTCTCTAAAGAACAGATATGACAATGAAAGAGCTTTAATTCGGTTGAAGAATTGAGAAAATTACGAGATTTTACGAATGAGTCTTTAGCGTCTCTCAAAAATTTAAAGCATCCTATCGATTCTTGGAGTGAATTCCTCTTTTTTTAATTGTCAAGAAGCTAGATGTACAATATTTAAAGGAATGGGAAATGTATTTGGGTTCTAGTACCAACTATCCCACTTATAAAGAACTTGATACTTTATTGGAGAAGCCTATTCGCTTGTTAGAAGCCATGCAAGCGAAAAAGAATTTATCTTTAGATGAAAATGAAAATTTAAAAACTCAGGCTAATGTTAAGTACGTGATATGTCAAGAAAATCACAATTTATTTAGTGGTTCGTAATTCAAAGAGCAGCCAATTGTTCGGTGTAAAGAAGTTTCTCAACAAAATAATTGTTGTTACAACTGTTTAGCTCCAGGACATAAAACTAATTCTTGTTCTAGTTCTTAATCTTCAATAACATGTATTAATATTAGTATTATTAGATCTGTATTATTAGATCAGTCGATTCGTTTCGAATTCAGGAATCTTTTCTATTCATGATTGAAAACCGAAAAATTAAAATTGTAAAAATTATTGTAATGAAATTGTAAATTTTCCCTTTTTCACTTCTACTTGTGCTTGAAGGAAAGCTTGAATCTTCAGCTATTACCTCAGGTCCTTACTTGATGTAATAGCTGAAGGTTCAAGCTTTCATAGAAAGCACGGGCTATTGTGTCCGCGGGAACATCCTCCGGTACACACACACATTTTGTGTGTAGAAAAGTAGTTCCCAACGGCTTTATACTCAAGGGCCCTGTATATCCTTATGTGAAGTTACAATTGAAGGCTCAATCAGTAATTTGAGCCCACGTAGAAGGTTCTATCATCTCTCATTCTTTTTTTTCGGACCCTCAAATATAGCCAAAAAAACGATTTTTAAAACTTTTTAACCCCGTTTTTTTCAAAAACTTGACCTGATGGGGTGCTTTTGTTAACGAATTCTTAGTCAGTGTCCAAAAACCTATCGAAAACGACTACAAACACTTCGGAGCCAGAGAAGAAGGTTATTTTTCTTGGATAGTGTAATGATCCAAATTTCTTAATCTTTGATAAAATGTATTAATATTATAGGAAAATCGATTCGTTTTGAGTCGAAAAATCTTTTCTTCTCATGCATCAACTTTGAATTATGATAAGGAGAAAAGTTTTAATTATAAAAACCGATTTTTCAAGTATCAGAAAAGTGATAGAAAAAAATCCAAGGAATATTTTTTAAAATTCTTGTGTATAATTTGAGATATTAGTTATAAAAATAATCCCTCAAAATTTCAGAAATTTATCTGCAACCTTTATCAAATCTGACATCCTCACACACACACAAACACGCACTCGCGCTCATCCGGACAATTGTTTAGAACATTGTATTAAACATTTATCAACTGACGAACGCTTAATTAAACGAATTAAAAAACTTTGGAAAATGTAACATTTACAAAGCTTCCTCTATGAGGCAGCAAAAAGCAAAAACCTTGAATGAACTGTATACATAAGGTAAAATTGAAGGGTAACACTGCATACGGGCATAAGTGTCAACATCCGAATTTTACAGGAGGAATGAAAAACTGTCTAACTTTAACGCATTTAATTTTTAAAAAAGTAAAAAATCGTCCCGAGGTATTGTCAGGTTCAATTGAATCGTGAAAGGAACACTTGATCGAAAAAAGCAATCATCTCCGAGAAAAGCCCTTGTCATAGGAACGGCGCGTCCCAAAAAACGCTGAACCTGACAGAAAGAGCTGTATAACTTTTTCATTTTTGACTTTAAAAAAAAACAATGAACACGTTTCGAGCTATTCCTTGAAAAATTGTATGTGGGATACTAAAAGCTGTATAACTTTTGCGCATTTGATTTTCAAAAGAAAGTAAGAAAGCACTTTCGAGTCCTTTTTATGTTCTGTGTTACATTCCAGAAAGAATCAACAGTATCCGAGAAATCCCTCATGAAAGGGGCGCAATTCCGTTAATAAAAACAAGAAATTACTTTTATGTACTCTGCCGTGCTAAGGAAAACCCTATATAAGTGACATTTTTTGTGTGTTTCTTCCGTCGCAAAAGTGGTCAAGCGTAACCCTTGTCTCCGAAATAAAAAGCACGCTTCCGCCACGCTTGCACTTGTGTAAGGTCTTCCATCGAAAACTGGCTTGAGCCGACCACGGATTTTCTAAGTAAGAACTTCGCATTTATACTTCTCGGCTCACGTTGGTGTGACTTATGTAAATTTTTCTTTCCGATTTCATGCCCGAGCTCGACTACCTATTTGGCAAAAACGACGCAGGTAGTTTCTTTTTAAACTTTGCAGTTTTTAAAAACAGTCAAATAAATTTAAGATTTTTAAAAAGCTGTGAAGTCTAAGGAAATTATGGCTTGCTTCTCCAATGCTAATTAAAGATCCGACAAATGTCGGATCATGTCTAATGCATACTTACAAACAAAAAATGTGTTGAAGGTACTCCCTATTGGTCTCAAGGAGCGAAAAAACAATTTTATATTTCCAAAAGATGCTCTACAAAGAAGGAATGCGAAAGGACGAGATTAAATAGCATGAACGATTGTTCGCACATATGGTATCAGGACTGGAAATGTTCTGAGTGTTGTCAGGGTGATCGATGTAACTACTTTATTATAGTAAGTATTATATATTTTACAATTTTTTTAAAGTGCCTATTAATTGAAATGAAAACTTTTCGCGTCTGAAAACTTATGTTAACTGCAGATGATAGCACAAAAAATGTCGTTTATGAAACTTAGAAACTGCAGATGATACTAAAAAAAAATTCCTTTTATCAAACTAGAGAAACTCCTTCTTCAGTCGAAAGTACAATTAATTTATTAATTAATGATATTCATTTCAAATTCTATCTGAATTTTTCTTTAGACTTTTCAGTAGTTTTCAAGGTTTTTGTATCTTATAAATCATTTGAACTATGAAGGAGACTCTAGGCGGTTAACAATATTGAAATGGCCTTTAAAAGGTTGGACTTTTATAGTGGTATTTTTCAAATTATAGTTGAAAATTAAAATTTTTGAAAATTTGTTTAGCCCCCCTCAATCTCTCTCTATTATGGTGCACCTTGATATTTTTTTTTTCTAGATCATGAAAAATGATTACTGTATAAATTTGGGACAACTCGGAGTATATTTAGTGTTCTTTTAACGGCGTTAAAGTCTTAATAGAGAAGGTCCTGAATATCTCTCAAATTAATTAGAGGAGTCAACTAAGGTTTAAACTAGGGAACCCGGTGGCGTTCTACCGATTTGAATGAAACCTTTTGCATTGTGTTTCTAAAGATGTGCAATGAAAAGTTAAAAAAAAAGATTTTGCCGCCAATTGTTATTTGTTTAAACAAAGATTTCCGTAAAATAGTCCTTAAAGTTGAATAACTTGAACAAGTGCAGTCCTAAAGCCAC
>JBAGKK010040687.1:0-10531 GCA_037177015.1 Euceroptres primus | reverse complement strand
ACAATGAAATACTAGATACAGTACAATGATTCGCTTCAAGTACGTGTAAGCCGTCAAATTGGCAACTCCGTAGAAAGCGACAACATCTCTGCCATGTATCTTTCGAACGGCGATAGTCTGAACCCTAATTTTTTAAAAAATTTCTTCGGCATTGAAAAACGAAGAGAATGACACCTAGAACAGTAGGGGGAAAAAATTTTTCAGCTAGGTATGCAGTTTTTTGTAAAACCACTTTTTTTCGTGTTATTCATCAGTTTTTCTAGATTATCTCGGCAACCGTATAAGATGTCATAGAAACAATCCCGCTGTTGAATTTGGCATTAAAAAATGCATCGAAATCATATATTGATTTTCATTGAAAAAATCTTTTACACATTCTATCTTCTGATTTGTAATTAAAAAAAAAAAATTTTGTTCAAAAAAATCTGGAAAACGTGATGTGCTGCAGAGAAATGGAGGCCAGGTTCGGATTCAGCACAAAAAATTACTCTGAAAATGACATATCTCATTCCATGAGCATATAGGTCACATTTTGTTGACCAGTGTTATAAGTGAAAATGATAAATAAGCATAAAAACTTGTAGAAAATCAAAAAATTAGTAAGAAGTAGGTGATTATAATATTCTTCAAGTTTTTTCTGCATGTGTTTATCGCGAATATATATATTAGTAATATTTATAATAAATAATATTAATATACAGTCCAACAAATTTTGGCTGCGAAATGGATGTGTTCGTTTTTGATAGGTTTTTGGACTCCGATTTAGAATTTGTCAACAACAGTTCCTCACCACGTAAAGTTTTGAAAAAAGCGAAGTAAAAAAGTTCTTTAAAAGCGCGTTTTTAGCTATATTTGAGTATTTGTAAAAAAGGAGTGAAAGGTGGTAGAAGCTTCAACTTGGGCTTGAGTAAAAGCTTGAACCCTCAGCTACTAACTAAGATAAGGATAATTAGGAGCCACGATTATAAGGCCTCTGGGAACTACTTTTCTACTAGCGTGCAAAAGTCCGCGCTTTCTACTCAGGGACATGGTACGCTATACTATTCTATAACTATGCAAAAGTATTTTAAGCCATATTTCATTCACAAAATTTGAAAATTGCAAAAGTTACAACTTAAATCGTAAAGGAGTGTCAATGAGGTACAAGCGGGAGCTACAAACTTTAAACCGCTTTTTCTCCTACTCCGATATTTTTGGTCGGTGGTCGCGATAACTAACGCACGGATGATCATAAATGATTCAATCTTGGAGCGATTTACGTAAAGAGGGGCCTCTATCGCACGAACTAAGGCCAAGTTTCTCAAAAATTTTGATTAAATTTATAAAAAAAAAAAACTACCCATTTCTTCAATTTTCATTGTCTTTTAGATATTTTTAACTTTTTTGGCGGGTTTTAGTTCGGGCGAAGGCAACATTAATTGTGATCATTTTCATCTATCATTTGATTTTTTCAGACCATTTTTACGACTTGAGGAATGGTCTTCAGGGAAAGGCAAATGAAAAAATGGAAAATTTTCGAAGTGCTATAAGTCCACAATTTTTAAATTATTTTAAACTTCTATTATTGATTTTTATTGTTAATAAAGTGAGTAAATAAATTGTTTTTCTTTTTTTGCGGATTTTACTCCTGCAGTCCGGTGGATTAGCTGATGAATTATGCATATCGTGTAAAAATCGGGGTCAAGTTATTTTTATGTCCTGTGGTCCTTAGGAAAATTTTTGAGTTGGTGAGGTATATTGCATTTTTACTCCTGGTGTCATGGGCGCTATTTTGAAAAATAGCTGCTGTTAACTCAGGAAATTTGCTAAAACTTTCTGAAAATAGTTATTTATTGTAATATTCTTTGACAAACCGTAGGTGAAATGATCCTGAAGAGTTCAAATCTAACATTACAACTCGCACATTGGAACTACGTAGCCGGAAATTGCAAAATTTCGCCTACCTCACAAGGGAAAATGCGTATTAAAATTCATAAAAACAATTCTTCACCCTTTCATCATTTTCCATTCACGCAAAACTACCCTTAAGTACAAAATCCACCCCTCACCTTAGTAGGAAATATTTTTGCAAGTTGTTATTATTGGAGACTCAGTTTAATAGATAAGAATATATATGAAAACATTGAGTAGTCCTAAAGAAAGATAATCCGTTTCAACCCAAGCAAAGTGCCCTTAAACTCGAAAAACCACCCTCCAATAATAAAAAACAGTTTACTCAATGCTTCATAAGTTCATATTGAAATTCCAGGAAAGAAAATATATGCTGAGACGTGGAAAAGAGCTTTTAAAAAATTTCATAAATTTCCAACCCTTGTAACCTTTCCATAAACGCAAAAATTAATGCCAAAAAATAGAGATAAATCAAAGAATTGAAGCTTTCACTTATTACAATGTTTATGTACAAATAAAATTGCCATTGAAATGAAAAGAAGCTGTAAATGATGTATGAAGTACTAAAATTCTCAAAAACTACCCCTGAATGTGGCAAACCATACCCTAGAAATAAAGAAGACGTAATTCAAAACGATGATAGTTCAAACTTCGTTTTTTTTCGCTTATAATCTTCAACAATGATCCATTGTACACCATCCAAGTTAAGTGTGCTTGATTACACTTTTGCTGAAGAAATCCCAGTTTTTACATCCCTGAAAACTACTCTTAGGTTGAAAAGTCAGTTCCTAGATGAAGAAAAGCTTCAGATGAGAGCACTGATCGTTCTACTGGCATTGCTTTTACAGATAAGTCTTAATAATTATACGTATACATATATGAAGTTTTAATTATTTTAGATACGCCATTTTGCAATCTGCCATTTCTTTTTTAAAATTTTGCTCTGCATATTTTTAGCTAATTCAATGTAAATCAGCATCCGAAAATGTTCCCAGAAATGCAATTGCACAAGTACTTGGCTAATATTCCATTATTTTACGCCATTTTATTACAACAATTATAACTTTTACTATTTTCAACATTAGACTAAAAAAAGGGTAAATTTTATGTCAATAATATAAAATATCTATAGAAAAATATTTACGCGGCTAATTCCTTATTTTTCATCATTTTATCTTCACCATTTTGTATTAAATTATATACAGAGTGACAACAAATAACCCGGACACACATTTTCTTATATAATTTTATCTTATCATAGAAATTAACAAAAAGCACATTTAATTCTTATTATATGTACTTTAAGTTACAAAATACGTACATATTTTATAATCGCTTTCTTTTGCTTTAATGCAGAGCTTCAAACGATTCGAAAAATTTTGAGGTTTTTGCTGCGTCTCTCCAATAGATATTTTTCCCATTACTTAAAACCCAGATTTCTTGAATGATTTTGGATTTTTACGAGGAAGGCCTAAATGCTTTCCTCCGTGCTGTTCATGTATTGAGAATATAGTAGTCGTTTAAGAGAAGTGAAAAAGTCGAGAAAAACCCATCACACCTTTTTTTGAGCTTTTTTTTGTCGATACTAGATCTTGCTGAACTATCTAGCACTCTTATGAAGTACTGTTGCAGTCAAAGAATATAAAAAGTTCGAAACTCAGCATCAGCTAAACCAGAAAACGATTATAAAGATTATAACATCAAGGAATGCAAAGAATGGTGTGATGAGAATTTTTCCGACTTTATCAATGCTTACGACAGGCGACTATATTCTCAGTAGTTGAACCCCGCTGATTATAACAATTGAACCGTCTAGGAGGCCTGATCTTTCAGTAAATCTCTCGAAAATGCGAAACCATTAAAGCAGTCCGCCTTGATAGTAATGGAAAAAATGTCTATTGGAGAGATGCGGCAAAAAGTTTAAAAATTTTCCAATCGTTTGTAGCTCTGCATCAAAGCAAAAGAAATCGACTGTTAAAATATTTACGACTGTTGAAACTTTAAGTGCTGTGACTGAAATTTTTCGTCATATGTAATATTTCAATTGAATAATAGATTTTAAATTTTATATTATCAATTGAATTAATTTTCAATCAATAAATTGACACTGATTTTAGCTTTAGGGATAATCAAAAATTGAAATTTCACGTTAAGATAAACTATCGAGCACCAGGTATTTTTGGTGCTCCCAAAAATACTAACAAGAGGATTAAATCTTCAAATTTTTACCAAAGAGAACAATACCAGAATTTTAGATTAGTTTAAATTGAATTGAAAAGGCCTCGGCCAGACCAAGACCGCGGAGAGTGGGGGGTAAGAAGCAACGCTAATTGACAAATCACGCCAGAGGCGACGATAGGTTGATTAAACAGACGTTAAATTATTTAATTAGACTCACTGCCTTGAAATGTAGTTTGATAAATTACTCAATTCGAACAAATACGACCGGATGACTCACAGAGAAAAGAGAGCTAAATTGTTAAGGCACAGAAAAATGACAGCTTGCCGTAGTGAAGCTCCAAACTAGAATGGAGTCTCAGGCGACATTCTTCAAACTCGTCGCTGCGCAGAGCGTGTTCATTATCGTGCAAAAATATCCATTCCGTGCGTGGTAATGCAGAAAAATATAAAGACTCGTCGTGCCCTACTCTAACAGACGACTCCTGTCGTCTGCTACTGCCAGGGACAGATCTCACGCCGGAGAATTGTAGATCGAAGGAGAATCGATGTTGTGATCGCTTACCCACAATCTTGAATATCACGGGACTCATATTCATGATATGTGCGTGGGTGAGAAGTTCCTGGTCTTTCCAACGACGACTGAATTCGCAGCCACTGACAGCAACCTGTTGCGACGGGACGAAATCCTAGGAGGCGGTCGTAACACTGCCTGTTTACGTTTGGCGGACGTGGATTTCCCAAATGAATCGGCTTCAGGTGAAAGCCAAACTCTCACGCTCTCGAGAAAAGTGTTCATGGAAATAAAAGAACGAGTCAGTGGTCTGATACAATAATACCAATTTTAACACTTGATGATTTTGACGATTTGATAGAGAGACCTTACCTCAAAACAATTTAAACAAGTTCATTGAAGCTAAAGTGAATTTGTAAGTTAAAATTAAAATTTTTACAGGTTGTTAAGGCGCAATCCGCCTGATGTGGGAAATGATCCGAATAAGCAAAAGAAATTTAGTGATTTTAGTTTGACAGGTTCTCCAGGTGCAGGCACCCAACCTGTCAACTGAGTAGTACCATTACTCACTTTAGTTGATTCAAGTCTGGGCCTCTCGGTTATTATTATTTTTTATGATTTTAGTTAATATGTAACACCAGAGATAAAATATGGCGATGCAGTACATATAATCAGAATGAAATGTTATTTTTGTTAATTTGTTTGATAAGATAAAATTATATAAGAAAATGTGTGTCCGGATTGTAGAACCGTTGAAAATTATCAGACCACTTAAAAAAATCCTTTTAAAAATTTGCCGGTCTGTTTTTGTGACTAACTCCGCAAAAAATGAAAATACGGAGGTCTAAAAAAATCGTTGGAAAGCTTATTAAATTCCGCGTCGATTGAGCCCTATGTGAAGTGTTTTCGATAAATGTGAACCGAGAAAGTATATGAGAAAGATAGCGATAATTCACATTTTAGGCGAATTTTCTTTCCTCAACTTTGACTCGCGACAACTTAAAGTGGTCTGATAATTTTCGACGATATTGTATTTGCTGTCACCCTATATCACACTATATGTATATAGGATTAAAAACGCTCATAAAAAGTCAAATTCATCACAAAAACGGAAAAAGTGTATTGCGCAATGTGTTTCAGTACGTATTAGCCATTTTTTGCAATTATTCATGATATGACGCAAAATATACCTCAAAAGTGCAGTGCGTTATGCACTCCTAGTTATGGAATGTTGTTGCGAAATTGGTTTACAAATTTTTTACATATAGCAGAAGGTTTTTTCTTGCCTTTCAAAAAAAGAAAATATCTTAATTTTTCACGAATCTATTTGAACGATGTGTTAGTTTATTCCTTGAACTGATAGCTTCGATTTTTAAAAATGGCGCTCGTGGTACTAGGGTCTGAGATAGGGCGTGCCACCACCCCACAATAATTTTCTTTAGGACCATAGACTACAAGGGTAAATTCCGTAAAAAAAATTATTAGTGGATTAACAGTGAACTAAAAAATGGAATAATGTGTAATTTGGGCACATATGTGCTCAAGTTGTAAAAAATAAAAACAAGTATTAAACATTTTCTAAAAATTTTGAAGTGGCGGACATATGGCAGTTTAAAAATTTTCCATTTTTTTATTTCCCTTCTTCTGGTGGCCATTCTCTGGTCGGAAAAAAATAATGGTAGATACAAATTATCTCAATAAATGTAGCTTTCGCACTAATCTAACTCCGCCCAAAAAAAGTTGAAAATTGGACAAATGATGCTCAAATATCTAAAAAAAAAAAAATAGTGAAAATTGAACTAACTATTCCTGGAGGAATATTTATTCTCTAAATATTATTGAATATAAAAAATTATCTTACATAATATTATAAAAATTGTATTATAATATATTACAGACACAAGATATTATATTATTATTATTATATAGATACAATATAATATATTATGTAATAATATTATACAAAATTTCATGGAAATTATAATAAGTTGTATCTCGAAAAATTTACTTCCAATACTGTAACGATATTCCTAACCACGTGTGATTATCGTGACCCGGACTTATAGCTTATACCCGGATTCGACTGGAGAGGGATGTTTATGGGGTCACGTGCTTGAACAGGTTTGAAATAAATTAGAGAGACATTGAACACTAACTACTTGTTTAGTATTTCCATCATGTTGGGGTGTATCTTAATTGTGTTCATTTCATGAACACTGTGCTACATCATAAAGCTTGTTTTTTTTTTAAATTAATGATAGGCCAGTCGATTCGACTCGTCAAAAGGAATAAATTTGGTTCTTATAATATATTCCCAAAATTGAAAAACTTTTTCTGAAATAAACGTAAAAAAATTTTAATTTTATCTATTATAAATATAGTTAGTCATTAAATGTTTTAAAATATTGATTCATCTCGTCAAAATGAATAAATTTGGTACTTATAATATTGCTATATTCTCAGAATTGAAAACAAATTTACTTTTAAGCCGAAAAATTCAAAAAATTTTAGATGAGGAAGTTTTTTGTTTGAAGATGATTACAAGCATTGTAATATTTTTCCATTGTTTGCCTATTTTTTTCTAATATTTGAAAAAATTCTAAGTCTTTGGAAAAAAGTTCCAGACAAAAATTATTCCTTTCAATGAAATGCAACTTTTTTTTAGAACAATTTCTTAATTTGAGAAGTAACTGTTGAAGAAAAGTCATTTATATACATATTTTTTACGTTTTTTAACTTAATATACTTAATTTTTGAGGCACATCATTTTCCTTGCGGGGAAGTTTTTCCGTCGACGAAATACAGCAAAGTGAGTGAAAGATTTTAGTTTATATTGATGTGCGCAAATTTCACAGGTGTAAATGTTGGAGTGGATATTTTCACTGAAAAGATGGAGTGGACATTTTAACCCTAAATTGGACATAACTTTTGCGCGTACTGCAATATTGACTTAGGGACGTTGAATAAACCACTTGGAAAAAGATCGAATGGTTCCGAAGTTTTTCTAGACCAAACCCCGAATTTTCACGGCTCTGAAAAAAAATATTTAATTTCAATTTGCGTTGAGATGAAATTAAATAATACTTACCGAATTTCTGGGGTCCCAGAGTCGATAGCATTCTGTGAGACATCTACTTTCGTGAATACGACAATGATTTCGAGTTACGAAAATAATTTTCTCAAGTGCAGCAGACGACGGGATGACAGCTAGCACACAAGGCACGTTGGAAAATGATTTTTTACACCCGAAACCGACACTTATTAAGAACTTGCGCCATCAACTGCCAATTCTATGACTCTATTTATTCTAATAAGAGCAAGAACTTGGGGATTTATTGTCGGAGTTACCGATGTTTCGAAAATGAAATTGTCAATATTTTGAAAGAATAAAATAAAAAATGGATGTATAATTTGTATAAACAAGCTGACTCTGGCACTTTGTTACCTCTTACAATTGAAAGAAGGTAAAGCAGATTATGGATAATAATTTTTTCCTATTTATATTTATTTATTAGTTTATTATTTTCATTTGGGAGATCAGTATAAAATAAAGTGAAAAAATACAATGATAGTTTGCAAAGACGAAAAAATAGTTGTACATGGTTGTAATATTTCAACGCCTCCGTTCAATATAATGCTATTTGCATTTGGCACTCTGTATAAGTCCATCTATTATGCTTATACACAGCAGATAGTCTTATAAACGGCGCTAAACGCAAACAGTATTATATTAAATGGATGCGTCGATGTATAGAAACTATGATTTTTGCAATTACAAAATGTTGCCACATATGAAAAGGCAGTCTGAGTAAATGTAAAAAATTATAAGAATGAAGATCTAATTGTCTTATACATTTATTCGTAGATATGATTTATTTATTATTTTATTGTCAAATTTATTTATATGGGCATTTATTTTATCTTTCCTTTCTTTTATTCTTGAATAAAAGAATGGAAAGAAAAAATTAATGCTCATATAAATAAATTTGACAATAAAATATTAAATAAATTATATCGATGAATAAATATATAAGACAAGAATCAAAATAAATTCAAGAATAAAAAAGGGAAAGATAAAATAAATTTACATATAAATCAATTTGACAAGAAAATAATAAATAAATCGTATCTACTAATGATAAGACAAGGCAATAAGACAATTAGATTTTCATTCTTATAATTTTTTGCTTTTACTTAGACTGTCTTTTCATTTTCATACGTGGAAAATTTTGTAATTGGAAAAATCCTAATTTATATAAATATAATTACATCTATTTTTTTTCTCATCATTGTATGTGTACTAGCTGACATCTCGTCGTCTGCTGCACTTGAGAAAATTATTTACATAACTCGAAATCATTGTTGTATTCATGAAAGTGGATGTCCAACGCCTAAACCTAATAAAAAATCGAAAAATTTTGGACCTGAGTGGATGCGCGTACTTTCCACACCTGTGGAAAGTGGATATTTGAATCGTAAAAACGGCGACACACGACTGAGATTTTCTTGTTGACTTTACAATTAAAACACAATATCAAATCTGTAAAATTTGAGTAGACCATGGTCTACTAAACCACCATGATTTTTCTCAGAATTTTCTAACATTGCGCAGAAGAGATGTGAGCATGCAAAGCATTCAATTTGTAACTGGTGGTGACAAATCTTATACAGGTGTGTCCTTGGAATTCAGTCCAACTATTATGTGTTATATATTTTCACGGGGGTTTCTGTAATGATTGTAAGCTTTTGCTTCTGTTTCAGGAAGTATGTCTGTAAATTTTCATGCAGTATAACTTGACTTTTAAGTGTAGGATTACCTACGAAAGCATGGCGACAGAAAAATGTCACTTTCGTGGAAACGCCCATTTACATAGTATATATTGGTTATCATGAAATATTTTTTTACGTTTATTTATTTGATTTATTTAACTCTGAGTGTCAGGTAAATATGATTAAACTGAATATTATTCTTTACACACTTAAAGAAAACTCAAATTTTAAAATATTTTGTTATTTAATTACTTATAGGTACAAATAAAAAAATCTCAAACAGTTTGATATATTTATTGATATAAATTAAAATGTTTTTTTTATTTCAAACAGATTTGTATAAGTCCAAAAGACTTATAGACTTATTTCAAACAGATTTTTATAAGTCCAATAGACTTATAGACAAAGACATCTACTTCATTAATCAATTTTTGACTTGAAAAAATCCTATAAAATGTAAAACTATTGTAAATGTCATAAAAAAATGAAAATTTCTTATTGTTTTAATACAAAGTTAGGGCGAGGTGATCGACGCGCCACTGTTTCACGCTTTCGCCGTCGCCTAGAAACAAGGCAACAGTTCTGAAGTATAGCGTGTCTTACTTCTGGTTAGAAAGCACGGACTTTTGCGCGGTAATAGAAAAGTAGTTCCCAACTGCTTTATAGTCGTGGCCCCTACTTGTGCTTAACTTAGGTAAAGGACCGAGCAAGTATTACATAACGCTTATGGTATATTCCTGTTTCTCTCAGTTGCTCGGAAATCATATTTCCATCCTCATCATCGCGTTACGTAATACTTGAACAACCTCTAATAGCTGAAGGTTCAAGCTTTCATTCAAGCTTAAGCTGGAGGTTCTACCACATCTCATTCCTTTTTTACAGATACTCGAATATAGCCAATAATGCGCTTTTTTTACCTTGTCCCAACTCTTTTGTCTCAAAACTTGACATGGTAGAGCACTTTTGTTGTCGGATTCTTTCGGCGTCCAAAACCCTATAAAAAACAACTACAACTATTTCGAAGCCAGGAAAAAATTTAATTTTTGTTGAACAGATAACTTTTTGTAGGAATCTATATAATTCAGGCCTGTCCAAGTAGGAGTGGGTCATCCCAAAGTAGATGTTTCGCCATCCCTTCCAATGCTAACTGCTAAGCTAAGTCTACCATCTCCCATCATC
>JBAGKK010040686.1:0-28919 GCA_037177015.1 Euceroptres primus | reverse complement strand
TAGCTCGTCATTGTGCAGTTTTCGCCATTCGCCGGTCTCTTCGTCTCTTTTTGGGCCATATATTTTCCTAAGCACCTTATTTTACAATATAGTAGCAAATAATATCTTGTTGTTGCTAATGCTTAATATTATAAATAAGTTAATATACCGTTCTTAAAAATTATTTTGAACACTATTTTTTTCTGTTTTGCAGGTCTTTTTCGTGCACGTGTTTCGATAATTTCAGTGGAGCAAATTGTGCATTTGGCGCCCTCTGCAAGAAAAATCAACAGGACTTAGTCTGTCGAAATGGTGGCTCATGCAGGTGAGTACAAATCTTTTGCATAATTTTTCAAAAAATTATTTCGAGTACTTTAAAATTACAAATGACTGTAAAATTTGCAAAAAATTTTGACCCAGTGAAAATGCAATCTATAAGCATTAAGCATTTACAGTGATAATGAAACTTTTTCGAAAAATCTTGGAAACTTAATTAACTTTAATGCAAATATGCAAAGCAGTATAACTATATTTTCATAATAAATAGCAAGCTACAAAAGTAAAAAGAAAACTTTGAGGATATGAAAATCTCCTTGACGGGTTCCAAGAAGTCTGAAGTCTGATTCCTCTAGAAAATGAACAATGACAAAAGCCATCCAGACGTTTTAAGGTTGAAGAAAGCAGCTTACCATTCATGCGAATTGCTTTTTAAGCCTGCTAGGAAAAATCGTCATTTAGCTTGCAGAACTATTGTTCTTCTGGAATCTTGGTAATTTTTATTCCCAGCTCGTTATTCTCGTCAACTGGGGTGAAAATGAAGCGCGTAAGTCATAATAACGACAATGAACGTTGATCCTCGCAATGGTCGTTTCGCGTAAATACAACAGTGTGGAGTCATATCAATTATTAATGAACTTTGCGCTAGTTGTCAGACTTGCAGTTACGACAAAATTCAATCACTTAATAACAGGTATTCTAATTAATTAAAAAGGAGAAACATGTGCAGTGTTTATTAATTAATTCTAAATTGCAGCTTTCAAATTAGTATTTGCAAAAGTAAACAATTTTACATTAATATAAGTGTACTAAACTTGTATTTACTGGAAACAAATACATTTTCAATTGATTTATCTGTGGTCTTCTTAATCTGTAGTCAGATTCAAATTTTGTAGTCAGTTTCTCAATTCTCAATTCTCTTAGAAAGTATTTGTGAAAATTTAAAACATTTTTTTATAAATATTGTTATTTGAAAATTAGCAAGCTGATAAAATTTCCTAACGGCATTCAAAACTGACTGAAAGATTTTTCAATAATCAATCGATATTGATTTATATGACTGGTGTACTTGAGTAAGTAATGAAATTACATTGATTTACAATATCGCAAAAAATTTATATTTTGCTAAAATAAAAGTATGTTTAAATTAAAATTAATGCTTCTTCTATTAGGAAGAAAATAACATTTCCCAAAGGATTACACTAAGAAAGTCAAGTACCTACTCCAGAAATAACACCGCACTAAAACGAAAGCAAAGGGCATAAAGCTTCGCAGCAAATGTAAATTAAGGCTTTGAGTTATACAGATTTGTTTCAAGGTTTCAGTTTTTTCATATGAAATTCGCCAACAGATGCTTATAAAAATTATCTAGAAAAATTTATTATACAAAACAAAAATGAAACTGTTGTATTTTTTAAAATTTTAAAGTCGAAAATAAGATTCTTACCTGTTACTATTTATATATTTGTTTGGAATATTTTAATACTGTGATAATATATTTTTAAAATAATTAGACTTTTTTTTATATCAAATTTTTCGCCAAAATTTTGTCTTTAAATCACAGTGATGTGATATTGTTTCTATGATAACTTTTAAATATAAAAAATTTAAATATGCAAGTTTAAAGAGTTTTTGCCAGTAACAGGATTATTTTAAAACCTTAAATAGAAACTTTTACATCTATTTTAAGAAAATAAATCAAGAATTCTCAGGTAGAAAAAAAATTTCAGAAAAAAATAACATAAATAGGTACAGTCATCACAAGTCGTCATCTATTCACCTTTTTTCACCTATTTTGTATTTCCTCACCTATTTCACTTATTTCGTTAATAATTTTGGATTTATTCTTCTTTCGTTAAATAATTTTGGGTGTATTCTTTTTTCGTTAAATAATTTTTGGTTTATTCTTCTTGATTTTATAAATCAACTTAAAAATTTGATTAATTTTGAGATTGACTATGCAGATAATACATCCTTAAATTGTATGCTTATTTATCTCATAAAACATTTCTTTGTCACGTGTTTATCACCTATTTTTGGAAAAAATGCATCTTTTCACCTTTTTTAAAATCAATAGGTTCTGCGATGGTTGTAAATACCAAGCGTGGATGTATATCCGAGTATATAAAGCATTATATACTTACAATGTATGTAATGCTTAAAATGTTAATGTTTGCCACAAATTACAAATGCATCAGGCGAGGCAAATATAACGTCCGTGTACACTGTACACTAATTTAGAACGAATAGCTCGACATTTTGATATTACTACAATATAGATAACATTGTCATATGGTTTCCAGCAATATACATTTCGGAGGACTGTTTCGAGTACTTTGATTTGTTATTTTAGGCACGTCGGTGCTGCTGCGGTGCGATGTCATTGTGCCACCGGATATACAGGAAATGTTTGCGAGATTCCACCCACTCGCTCACAGGACAGTGGTAAGGTGTACAATGCACTCACAACATATCCCTCTGAGCAAACAATTTATTTTCCAATTATCGCAATAATCCTAGCTTGCTCCGCGCTGTTACGGACAATAGAAGCGAATCAGAAATTGTTTTCCGCCAACGAGTTAATTTTCAAAGGAATGAGAAGCAGCTTCAAATGTCAGAGGCATTTTAATCAAAAACAAAAAGAAAAAAATAGAAAATACACAAAAAAAAAGTACAAAAAATACTGACACGGGTGTTTTTCTTCTTTCATTTTCAATCGATCCTAATCAGGATATTTGCTCTTCTCTTCGGATCCCAAAGGGAGCATCCTAGCTCTTGAGGTTTTAATTAAAATGCTTCTTTTTGGGAGCACTTTACTGATTAATTTATTTGTAGCAATCTCTGCGGGGAATTTTAGAAACCAACGCTAAAAATACCAGAAAATCAGCTTTACATCATTCCTTTGTCGACAACTTCAATAAAGAATTTTCTGACTAAATGAATGCACAAATAGAAATTATCTTCCGGGAGAAATGAATCCAGGTTGCAGCGTTTAATAATTAAGAAAAAAATAAAAAACAAAAAGACGAAAAGAAAAAGAGATCCAATTAATTTCTAGAGCTCTTTCTACTTTCTCCTGAAATAAAATTTACATAGCGCTGAGCTATTGTGGTCGTCGTTTCAGCGTAAATCCATTTACTCCTACTCTACTCTCAGAAGTTCGTGACGCTTTTCGTTTCAGAAAATTAATTGCAATATGTACCCACTGACACGCTGAATGTGCACGTTCATCAAACTGCTTCCATTACGTACGATCCATAAAAACGAAACACTGACAGCACTACTGCTACCTTTTTCATTAAAATATGGTACATCGCATTAACTATTAATATGTAGCAGATGTAACGCATGCCAACTGCACCGAACTTACTTTCTTCAAATTAAAATGTTACTTTTCCTTTTTCTGGTTCAATTTAGAAGTCAGCTTCCGACTGATTTTTTACTCTCTTCCTGTTCCAGTATTCACATTGCAACAGTTTAACAGTAAAACGTACAAGTTTTGATAATTTAATTAATTTCCGGCTTGGGGCAAATCGTTACCACAAAAAGTTTTCACCCTCCACAGTTTCCTAGACTTCTTTTTCAAAAACATTGCTATAAATAAATAAAATGCATTCTCTTGATTAAAAGAAAAAAAGAACAGTTCCAAACTCTCTAAATTTGAATGAGTGAAAACACAAAAAACCTGAATGTATTAAAATGTTGTATACAAATGAGAACTTGCCACATTTTGATGCCAATTCGGATTAAGTTGATCCAGTTTTGAATCAAATTGATACATACTAATTTAGTGTCAAATGAATCATTAATTTACTTTTCAATTAGGCAGTCCAGGCTTTTCATTTTTTCCCCTATTCCACTTTTTCCCCTTTTTAAAAAAATTTCCCCTTTTTATCCCTTTTTTCAAGAAATTTTCCCCTTTTTCCCTTTCGTCTCACTTTTCTCCTTAAGATTACACTGCATGTACAGTCAACTTCGAAATTAATTAAGTATTTATGTTGATTTATAAAATCAAGGAAAGTAAACCCAAAATTATTTTTAGCGAATTTTGTAAAAGAAGCCTAATACCTAATATTTTAGAAAAAAATAGTTTGGGTCTTCGAAGAAATCATAAAATCGCCTTTCATAGTTTAATTGAAGAAGAAATTTTGATTGGTGAAGGCAAATGAGTGAAAAACTCATTTAATTTGTCGAAATGAGCGACGTTTCGTTGGCATGGGTTTGTTAACCTCATCAGGCTAATTTATTAAAAAGAAACCACCACATAAATATCACATTTTTACAAACATTGTATAAATTAAAAAACAGATTTTAAAAAATTACCATTAACAATCACTGGTTAAAACATAATTTTAACGCGTCTAGGACTAGAAAGATTTTTGAATCAACCGAGCTGACGGTGTAAAGTCTACTGAAGCGACAAGTTTTGAGTCACATCATCTATGTATAAACGTACAACACACATACACATTAAGAAATAATATATATTAATGTCCATCTATCTATTGAAAATTTAGTCACAAATTTAATTTCTGTAATAACGGAAAATATGTTTTGTTAAGAGCATAAATGTTTTTTTTTATTAATATTATTTGAATTACTGTTAATATGGATCAGACGTCGCTCATTTCGACAAATTAAATATGAGTTTTTCACTCATTTGCCTTCACCAATCGAAATTTCTTCTTCAGTTTGAGTCATAATTGTTTACTTAAAAATAGTTATTTGGATATTTGTGTTTTTTCCTTCGTCTTAGAGAAAATTCGTAATTTGTTTTAATTCTCAGCAGCTCATTTTGTTCCTTACAAGATTCTTTACAGTTCTATCTGGTATGTTTTTATTAAAATTATTTTATTTAGAAATTATACGGTTAATGATCTTGCAAATTAAACAATATGCCAAATTACAAATTTTAATAAAAACGACTCCAATAGAATCGTAAAGGATCTTTTATGGAATGAAATGAGCTGTGGAGAATTGAAATCGAATGGAAATTACGACTTTTGTCTAAGATGAAGAAAGAAACACAATTATTGAAATAACTACTTTCAAATAAACGATTATAACTCAAACCATTTTTTTAATGCTTCAGTTTCTCTTTTAATATCGTTGGAATTAACAAAAGGCTCTGTTTTTTGATTTTATAATACAAGATAAAGATTGGTTAATTTTAAGTTGGACTGGACGGAGTGAACATCGTTACATAAATGCGTAATGTAAAACCCACAATAAGATTCAATATTTTTAGAAGTTTTTAAACATATTTTAACAAAATTTTTGCATTTTCATTTTAACTGTATTTTAACAAAAGTGCAATAATAAAAAAGAACAATATGGACAATTTCAAATATGAAAGTGTTCAAGATTTGATCATTTCAATGCAAAACGATGATAATTTTTAATTTCTAAATTTAAAAATGAGAAGCATTTACATTTGCATTTAATTTTAATTGCATTTAAAATTTTAAATACTTTCAAAATTCAAGTCCGCAATAAGTAAAGAGTTTTTAATTTTTAGACCGTTAAACTTAAAAAATTTCACCAACAAGCATCCTAAACTGAAATTTTTTATTTTATGTGAAATTAATAAATTTCAAACTCCGAACGTTGAAGATTAATTAATTTTAGAATTTTAAATGATGGGAATTGCACAATAAAAAATAATAAAATTAGGAGCTTTCTATACTGTATAATATTTAACAGATTAAAATTTAATTATTTATTATAATTAAACAATTTTAATTTTAATGCTATCAAAATTCGATAGATTCAAAATGAAACGATTGAATGTGAAAAATTTCAAATTAAATGTCTTTAAAATTACAAAATTCAGCTACGTTCTATAATACTATTTGAAGCATTTTTAATTCAAAACTGTTTAACTATAAATGCTATCAATTCGACATTATTGAATTTCAAACGTTTCGAATTCAAAATTGTTCAATTTTAGGTTCTTTCAATTTGAAATTTTTATTATTTTGAACAATAAACTAAACATTGTTCAATATATTTTATTCTAAATTGATTATAACCTTGGTATAACATTTTTTATAATTATAAAATTGGTAGACTGAATGGAACATTCAATATAGAGCTGAATAAACTTTAATGTAGCATTTCTTATAAAAGAGTTGTTTCTTTTTGTCCCTATTTTTTCATTTCTTTTTTTTATTCATTTATGTTTCCCCTATCTTTGTGAAAAAGCACCCCATTTTCTCTTTTTTGAAAGTATTTTGCGCTGTGAAGCCTGCTTAGTGGAAAAATTATTAGTTGTATTTCACTATATTTTTCAATAGTTTTCAACTCTTTACTAAAGTTTTAGTAAAAATTACTAATAATTAGTAAAAAATTTTCACTAAAGTAAATTAGTGGCTCATTTCTCACTAATTCAGATTTAGAGAGAAGGTACATTTTTTCGGTTATATTCACCATCCACGTAATTTTGAATATTTTAAATTACTCATCGTTCAAATTTATTTTCTGCCTTCAGCGAAATTTTTATATTTAAATTGACGTACACGATACGCTTCATTCAGCAGAAATTTAAACTTTCGATTTTTCATTTGCACTCACTCGAAATAAAAAATCCGCAAAGTGGGTAAATTTTCTAATTATGCAAATTTTATTCAGTTCGAGGAACTTCTTAATCAAAACTTCTTGATTGGAAAATGAACGCTTCATTGACATCGTTCGATAAGACTTTTTAATCGGTTATTAATTTCATCCCTTTTTCGTTCTACTTTA
Organism: Euceroptres primus; assembly: GCA_037177015.1. Classification (NCBI taxonomy): domain Eukaryota; kingdom Metazoa; phylum Arthropoda; class Insecta; order Hymenoptera; family Figitidae; genus Euceroptres; species Euceroptres primus. Next base: position 21,920 of record JBAGKK010040686.1, on the reverse strand, counting down.
AATGATAAAATTGATAACAAGACAGAATAAATGAGAAATTAATTAGTAATTCAACCTCTGTAATTTGACACACCTCGTTAAATCTTTTAAAGTGTTATTGTAGCCTAATCGACAGCCCATTAGGGGGTTTCTTATCACTTGAAAATATTTTCTTGTTATCGGAAAAATATCTGAGAGAATAAACCCTTCATAAAAAAATTGATGTATCACCTCCATCATGGTAGCATTAAAGAGATAATGATCTTGCTAATTTTTTTCAGAATGTGAAGGGGAAAATTGTATACTCCAGTGCCCTTATCCGAGTGAAAACCGGAAGCCCTGCCAGTGTAAAGAGAGCACGAAAATCTACCATGGTGAGTGTGACAAATTATATTCATTGTGGATAAAAAAAGATTAATCGTTTTTCAGCCCAGTAGAGAAAGAATCCAATCTCTATATTGGGTCTTTAAAGTGATTTATAGTGATAATCCCGATCTATGCACTCCTCTTGTTTTACCTGACAGATCGATCGAGATACGAGTGCAGGATAAAATTGTCCAATGTCACGTCCCTGCGGGCTAGTCTCGTCGTTCAACACAGCACCATAGAGTCTCTTCTCAGCAGACAGGTAAGTGAAATCTAAACTTTAAGGCAAACATAAGCAATAAAGAGGAAGTTTTCGCTACAGCTTTTTGAAAAATGGATTTTATGGAAATTATAATGTTTAAAATTTCATGAGAGAGTTACTGCTTGCTGAAGAAAATCACATAAATGTAAAAATGGTTTTTTAACTCATGAAAGATGGAGTGATGAAGTTTAAATTATGTCAAATTGGAAACGTTTCTCTTCAGCGATTTTACTTTGATAAGAAATTGAATTTTTGTTTTAACACATTATAATTTGCAGCTTTACAATTTAGAGGAATTCCAGGGTGTCTCCTCACGTCGAATTGTTAGGGAATTTTAATATCTGGAAAAACTTGGAAATTTCAGGGAATTTTTTTTAAAGTCAGGGAATTTTTTTCCTGCGTATCTAATCTTTTTGTTTACTTTATAATGCAAAATTAAATAACGATTTAAATATTTACAAGGACTAAAACTGTCTAAATCTATTGTATGTAGATTTTGGTTAACTTCACAGAAAAGCTAGATGAAAATTGGCATTTAATGTTTATCTTCTTAATAATGAAACATCTTTTTGTAATATAATTTTTAAATACTTGAACATAATACTTAAAAGTATGAAACAAAAAAATTCTAAATTCTTTTAACCTTTTGAAGATATTATACATCAAAAGTTTGGTTAAATGGAGAGATAAAACAATGTTTCCGAAAAAATGACATTCGACTTTGGGGTTTGTTCTATCTCCACTCAAAAATTTTTAAATGTTTTTTTACTTATTTTACAATATAAAATAATTTATTTATTAGATATACTAATAATTCCGTTATAATTTATTTAAATTAACTAGAATTCATTAAATTAATTAATTATTTGGAGATAGAACACTATCTCGAAAGATTTTTTGATTTTTGCTGATAGTGCAACTAAATTATCGGCTTTTTTAGAAGCTTAAAATAAAAATTTCAAGTTCTTGCATTTTCCATAACAAAAAGGAAATCTGAGGAACATAAAAGTGTAATTAACTCAATTTCGTCAAAAAGTGGAGATAAAACACTAATTCTGCGTCCGCGAAATTTGGTTTTTTATCAGCCGTCATTTTGGTAAAAACAAATTTAAGTAAATACAATGTAACCATTCAGAAGTGGTTGATATGAATAACCCCATAATAAATAGGGTTATTCAAGTATTATGTAATGCTTTGAAGCGGTGTAGGGTCAGAAATGCTTTAAGACTGCGAAAATCTAAAGATATCTGGAAAATATCTGGAAAACGTAGGAAATTTTTTTTAAGATTTGAGTAGACACCCTGGATTCATAATGGTGAAATAATTGTTTTGAACAAAACAAAATGTTTAAAAATTTTATGATTAAAATCACGTTGAAAAATTATGCCATTATATATCTTCTCTTGAAATCAACTTAGGTATCTAAAGAAAAATTGCAAGTCCTTTAAAGTTCTATTTAAATCCTTCAGTGAGATCTGAAGAAGTTTATAGAAGTTTTATAAAGGCCCTGAAAATTTTTAATTTACCCTTTAAATTCGATTAAGTGTTCTGAAAACTTTTTAATCCTTTGAAGTCCCAATAAACCCCATTGAAATTCCATAATGTTTTTTGAAGTTACTTAACGTTTTATCAACTCCCTTACAATGACATGAAGTCCCTCAAATTTTTTATTTATCCTTAAAATTCTAATAAGTATTCTGAAATCTTTCAAGTTCTTCCTGTATAAAAAAATGCCTCCGAATTTTTGGAAATCTCCTAGGAAATTCCTGGGAGAATCCCTGGAATTTTTATCCTCAAAAATTTCCCAGGAATTTTTTCAGAAATTTCCCGAGAATAAAAAGAGGGAAACTCTCGGGAATTCCCTAAGAGATTTCTTGAAATGCCTGGAATTTTTTTCTAGGAAACTTAATTAATCTACCCTTGCACTTTCATTAAGTATATTGGAATGTTTGAAATTTTTATAAATTCTTTAAAGATAGAATTAAATCCATTAAACACTGAAGTTCCCTGAAGACTGTTAAATTTTCTTGTATCCCACATGTTCTGAAAAAAATAAAGCTTGAAAAATCCTATTAATCTTCTTGAAGTCCCTCGTAGTCTATTGAAGTAAAGGCTATAAAAGGATCTTGATATCATGTTGAATTCTGTAAATTCTTAAAAACTTATGAAGTACCAAAGTTTCTTCCAGTTCCTTGAAAAGATATTGAAGTTCATGTCCTTTAAAATCCCTTATTAAATTTAGAAAAATTAAAAAATTCTCCCCTAAAGTTTTTTAAAGTTCAAATCAAATTTTTTAAAGCTCTTATCCAAGTTTCCAAATTAATATTACTTTGAAGTCCTACACGAATTTGCTAAAAGTCTGAAGTTGAACGAAATTATTAGAAGAATTTTGGAATACTTTTAAGTTCTTCAAGTTGTTGATATTTTATTAAAATTACTGTGTAAACCAAGAAAGTACCAACGTAGTGATTAAAACTTACTCAAAGTTTCAATGACATTTCTTAGGGTCCAAGGAAATGAATAAAACAATGAAATCCTGTGGAATAAAAGGAATATGTATAAGAATAATGGCATAAAAGTATTTTCGTTTAACAAAATGTATAAATAGTACTAAAAACGAAACGTACTAAAATACGTAGTAAAATAAATGTAAAACAGTTTAAGGAAAACTCTTGGTAGGAAGCAATAACTAATCTCATAAAAGTCTCCAAATGTGTCGAATAAAAATTGAAATATAAAATGTGGATCAAAGTTCGTTTACATAGACGTATTTGATGTTAGATATATAATATTTTGAAGTGTTTAAGAGGATTTTACTTAAACTGCTTCACGTTTGAGAACGTTTTAAATTTTGCATTTCAAATATACATACAGATTTTCAAAATACTTTAATAAAAGTAAAATCGCTTTTAAATTAATCATGGGATTTAGCAAAACATTTTGCTAAAAACATAGAAAACTCGAAATTGAATGAATTTAATTGAAATAATTTTACTAAATTTTTTATAGCTTCGTACTTCCTCAAAAAGGAAATTGCATTTCCCTTATTTAAAAAAACAAATATTTTTCATGGTGTTACGATTGGAAATTTCAATCCAGCAGAAAATGTATAATAAAAAATCTCTCAATTCTATTCAAGTCCCTAAAGGGAGTTTATCGATCCTTTTAAGCCTCTTGACCTTAATCGCTCGTCGGGCAAATTTAAACCAATCAACTGTTCAAGAGCTTATAAGGTAAAAAAGCCTATAAACTTGCAATTATACCTCTACATTTGAAACATAAAATTTTGAAAAAATTTTAATTAAATTTAAGTGTAAAGGATTTAAAAATAATCTTTCAATGGAAAATCAATTTTATTTGCAGTGAACATTAGGTAGATTTCTTTACCTCACACATACAAAATATAATTACATACTTAATAGAATGTAATTCATAAATATTGTAGAACATTTTTTTATGTATGTTTAATATTTTGTCCATAAAAAAATTTTTTAAATTTTGTAAAAAATTATAAAAAACGTTAGGATGTCAAATAGACGAAGAAAAATACCCTTAAAATTAAAAAAATCTCCCCCTAAAATATTTAATATTTTAACTCACAATGATTTCATATGAGAACGACTTTCATTCTGCTATCCAGAGAAAGTGAGTTATTTAATAAAAACTAAAAGTTTTAATCTTTTTTTTGAGATCTTTTTCTTTGCAAATAGAATCTTGGAAGCCTTACATATATGTCCTAAATTATTAGAGGTAGAACATTCAATTTTTTCAGTTTAAATTCAATTAAATTTTTATTCAATTTCATTACTTAAAAAACTGTGATAAAAATTATTAAAAATTTCGGATTTTTCCAATTTACTTTTCGTCATATCAAAATATAATCAATATCAAAATAACCAATCAACCTCAACTTGTTTTGGTAGAAAAAGGTGTCTTTTAGCACAACCACCAAATCTAGAGAAAATTTTCTTGACTATATTCAAAATTGGAAAAAATAATATCTAAAACGATTTTTGAGAAAAATATGAAATAAAGCAAAAAGTATTTCTTCTTATCTGATCAGGCCCAAAACTTGATAAATTTTTGACACTATGTGGGACTATAATTGCTCCAAATTACGTGACCCTAGCTCAACTCGTTTGGAAGATATGTTTAAAGAAGCATTGTGGACTTATGTACGTTGTTCACACGCACACACACAAATACGGACATTTTTTAAAAACCTCATTTTCGGATTCCTGGGGTCGAATTTGGTCGAAAAAAGTCAAAAATGAGATTCGAAAATTTTCATCGTTACAAAGCTTCCTTTATGAGGAACCAATAATACTAATAATAGGTTTTTTTCGTTAACGGTTCTAACAATTTTAATCGTTTTGGTCTCAGAATGATTGCAAGTTATCACATAAAGAAAAATGAAAAAAAATAAGAGGTGCAAACACTTTTAGGCTGAGTTCAATCAAAGCAAAATTTTTTTCGCTAAAAAAAAATGCTAGATTAAATTAAAGAATTCTATTACTAGAATTCTGGTTATTGTAACCAGAATTTTTTTTTAGTATTTGTCTACAATTTAACATTTTTCATAAAAATCTAAGGGCATTATCTGAATGTTTCAGTTAACGGACAAATCATTCTTCCCTTGCAATTAATCTACAAAAAAAGTTAGTAAAATTCTGGTTAAACTTGCCCTTAACATTCACTAAAAAAATGTCTAGATAAGTTGACCAGAATTCTGGTTAAATATGTCCTTAACATTTTTTCTGGTTAAAATAATCAGGATCTGATGAAAGTAACCAAAAATTCTGGTAAAAACATCCAGAATTTTGGTTAATAGCCAGGTTAACCCCACCAGAAAAAATAATAAGGGCCTATTAAATCCAAATTCTGGTTAACTTAACCAGACATTTTTTTGAGTATATTGCTCTATTGCACTGAGAAAAACATATTTTTGAATTTATGTATAGCATATGCTATTGCGATCTGCCAAAAGTAGATGTTGTTGATTTAAAATAATATACTGTAGAATTTAAAGTATCACTGCTGATTAAAAAACGGTAAACTTCGGGGATGGTAAGTTTTACTTTTTAAAAGGAACTAGTCACCGTTATCGTTACCGTTACATCACGAAAAAAGTAACTAGTTACTGATATCGTTACCGTTTCAAAACTTTTTCTCAGTTACTTTTGCAAAAAAAGTAACTATCGTTACTTTTTTGTTACTTTTATATTTTAAAAATATCAGAAATATATACTAAGGAAAATAATAATCAACGCTTATTTCTATCTATATTCTTTGTCTTCTTTTTCGCTAAAACCAACAGTTTTCGAGAAAATGGGGAAATAGTATATTATGCAACATGTGCATAAAATGCGGCTTTACAAACGCGATCACCACAATGGATAAAACCGTACGCACGAATTGCATACGATATTTTTTGACACAATATGCGTAAAATGCGTTTTTAACACACCCATATTATTGGGTGTGTAATCAGCCGCTTTACGCACTAATATGGGTGTGTAAAAACGCATTTTACGCACACTGTGTCAAAAAAGTTGTTTTTTTCTCTTCGGGCGCCTTGAGCAACCTCTAGAATATGTTTTTTGTTTAAAAAAATGGTACTTTATTTTTTTTATACACTTCCGTCAGAAAGTTTGGGTACATTGATATTTTTCAAAAATTTCAAACAAATGTGATATCTTAAATACAACTTCTTAACAATTTTCAACAATATTTCCTTAAAACGTAACTAAATCTGCGTCGAATTACCCATATTTAAATTGTTTTCGATCACTCTGTAGGAAAATATCTATAAAAAACAAGATCTTTTGCCAATTTCTTAAATTATCAATATCACCAAAATTCTTTCAGATTTTTAAAGTTTCTATGGCTTATTTTATAAGGGAAATCCTGCATTTTCTACTGAAATCATCTATAGATTTGTTGGTGCACTTGTATAGATTTGGCAAAGGGAAGTAGTTATATTAATAAAGTAGAATTTAAATGACAAAAAATAACCTGAAAATTTTGAAGAATTGTTATTATCTTAATAAACGGTAATAAAATTTAATAACTGGAGATTCTACAATTTTTCCAGAATTTATCATCAGATCACTTAAGCTTTGCTTTCTAAAAATAATTTTAAATAATGAACCGTTCTTCAAAATTTTCAGATTATTTTTGTCACATTTAACCCTTTGCCAAATCTATTGAAGTGCACCAACAAATCTGTAGATGATTTTAATAAAAAATACAGGATTTCTCCTTTAAAATGAGCCCTAGAAACTTAAAAAATGTGAAATAATTTTGGAGATATTGGTAATTTAAGAAATTGGCAAAAAACGTTGTTTTTATAGATATCAGTAGAGATCTTCTTACATAGTGATCGAAAAAAATTCAAATAGGGGTCATTCGACGCAGATTTAAATATGTTTTAAGAAAATATCGTTAAAAATTATTAAGAAGTTGTATTTAAGATGTCACTTTCGTTTGAAATTTTTAAACAATATCAATGTACCCAAACTTTCTGGCGGGAGTGTAAGGAAGAAATTTAGGGGATAAGACTATTATATTCTTCAAAATTTAGATAATTTTGGTACCCCATAAGTGTCACTTTAAAATATTTCTCAGGTCTTACCGTCTAATAGTTTTCCTTAAACCAAAAAAATTACAGCCTATTTTTTCAATTTACGAAAAAAATTTTTTTACTGTATGTATTTATAAATTTAAATTTCTTGCGGAGGTACAAAAACATTATTTAACCCTCAAAGCGCACACGTATACCATAAAGTGCATATGGGGTAAAATGCTTCCAGCACAAAGAGCGGTTTGAAATTTCAACTTGGAAAAATTCCGGAGTACTCTTTTAGAGTAACTTTATGCAAAATAGTTGTTACATTGGCCAAAAATTAGGTTTTTAGCTTTGAAAAAATCATGAAGTTGGAATAATGAGAAAAATCACGATTTTACATAAAAAATCATGACTTTTTAAATTTTCAATATTTTAAGCTAAAATTTTGTCCTAATACTCTTAAGATGTTTTGCTTTAAAGGAAACAATAGTATGACAATGCATGTTTCAAAAAAGGTATTTATTTTGAAATCTGAGGTGTGTAATTTTATGAATAAATTAAAAAAACGCTTTTCATACTTTCCACATACATTTTTTGAATTTATTTAATGGAAAATTGAAGTTTTTCGATACAAATGGTACAATTAATATAATGTAAGTAGTATAAAATATATAATAATATAAAATAAGTACAAAAAAGTTTAGAGAATGCTTGGAGTACCAGGAGACCCCCAGTACGCTATAAGGGTTAAAAAAATAGCGGTTCATTATTTTGTTAAAATGAGTAAGAGAGGTAGGTTTTTATTACTTATTTTAGGAGGTAAGAACTTTGAAAAAAAATAAGTAGAATTTAAATGAGCACTCTAATGATTCCTGACACCATTCGAATCGTCGAAATGGAAAAATCGTTGCAAAAGCAATAAACTATATTGATTGTCGTAATCAAAAAAATTATTTCGAAAGTAACAAGAAAAGTAACGATTTTTATAGTTACCGTTACTGAAAAAATGTAACTAGTTACCAATTCGTTACCTATTTACAAAAGTAACTTCGTTACCATCATCATTGCCCAGAAAAAGTAACTAGTTAAAACAACTAGTTAAAATAACTAGTTAATTTTCATTAGTTAATTCCCATCATTGGTAAACTTTAATTAAAAAATAGTAGATTTTAATTCAACAGCAATGCTATAAATTCCAGAGCATATTATTTATTTGAAATCTATATCTATAGCATCTGCCTTTGACAGATAGCAATAGCATATTCTATAGATTCAAAAGTATTTTTTTCTCAGTGTGGACGCTTAAATGTCCTTCTATATTTCAAGCAAAAAAGTTTTAAAAAATACTTTTTAAAATCAACTGACAAGGTTGAAAGACAAAATGAGGAAGATACCAGCTGGATATTTCATTTATATTCAAATGCAGATAACAATGAATTCGATAGTCAATCACAGACTGTCGATAAAGTCAGTCGTGAAATTCAGGAGAGAATAAGTCAATAACTTAAGCGTCCCGTGTACCTATGTCAGGATGGCATTGACAGAGTAGGTGCAGGTATGAATAGGTCGTCATGAATTTGACGTGAGCGTTTTTATCAGTTCGGAACGAAACGCCAAACGGTGGCTGAGTCGAATCCATGATTTTCCCTTTTGACATTTTCTGGCAGGTCGTACTTGCAAATTGGATTCATTCTCTTCTTTAAATCTTCCGTCAGTCCGTGCCTTCCTGGATCTCCCAAATAAATTCTACTGCCAGCCCTCGATGACCTTTCCAGCCACGGAATGAGCTTCTCAGCAATTTCCTCGTCGTACAACAAGTCTCCTATGAGGATTACATTGAAGACCTCGTTTAGTGTTCCCTCAATTACGTTTTCCTTCGAAACTCGTAGGTCCACGTTGTTCAATTTGGCGTTCATTAGTATCGCTACGCAGGCGACTGGAAAGAATATAAAACGAGGTTTTCATTTGTGCTGATGAGGTGGTAAAATTTCCTGAATTTCAAACTTTCAGGATTAAAGTTTTTACGAGACTGAATTCCAGACCAGTTTTACTTTTGCTTTTGTATTACGGATTCCAGGACTTTCAACTTTTAATTCAAATTTTGCGATCAAACTCTTTGGTGAATTCGAGAAAAAAATGAGAATGTAAAAAAAAGTTTCACAGAATTAAGAACTCCGAGAAAATTCATAACTCAAAGCTTAAAACTAATATTGTAGTTCTCAATACGAAACTAATTAGGAAATTTGATTATGTCTCATAATTCCGCACCTTTAAATGTAAATTACAAATTGAATCAGTGTACCTTTTGAAAATTGGAGGTTTAATTCTAGAATAGTATTTATAGAATAATAAAGAGTGATTTCTCTGTTATTTTTTAATTTTGTATATTAAATTTAAAGCATTCTAAGTGAAGTTTAATAATTCGAGAGCAATTTCAATAATGAAATACGTTTATAATATTAAACTGCTGGAATCAGAGAGCAATTTAATATTGATAGCACTTGAATTGAAAAGCACTTGAGTTCTGAAAGCCGTGATATAAAAAAAGCTTTCTTATATTTCAAACGTCAACCTATATTTCTCCTCTCTGTATTATTTTATAATAACCCTTTCTTACGTTTACATAAATTTGCGTATTTTTAAATTATAACATTTTGTCTAAGTTATGGCTTCTAGATTTTCCGTGACGGCAAATTTTATTTTATGCTCATATCCTTTCCATTAAATTATGGGTCATAAAATTAATATGATTCGCAATTCAAGTCATCAGTCGATCATGCAAGGTTATGAAACATAAAATGTCAAAATGCAGCTTTACTTTTACTACGAAACATAAGAACTAAACTCTTAATATTATTTTTTCATCACTTAAGTACAGCTTTTTACCTTTAATACAGAAGTAACTAATTAAAGAAAATACTTAATTTAATAAGTATTAAAATCGATAAAATTGAATACTTATTAGATCAAATATCTGTTTGCTACAAGGAGATATTTATTTATAATCTTTAAAAGAGTACTTTTGAAAACGTTACCCTCGAAATCATGTACGGTCACAGAAAATAGATTTTATCGGAAAAATGCAAGAGACTTCTCCACAAAGAAATTCTATAAACTACTTCTTAAACCTTTGAAGAAGATAAATTTTCTCTGCGCATCTAACAGTAAACCTCTTAACGTACGAGAGTTTTTTTGCCCGGGTTCAGAGTAAATTCTCTATTTAGTTCGTATATTTTTGAAATTTTGTTATCTCCCGTAAATTGATTCTCTTAATAAAAGTAAACAAGACTTAAAAGAAAATTTCGTATACGAAATATAGAAAATTGTATTCGTACATTCAATTACTATTTTTCCAGTCTTTGTATACTTTCAAGAAAGTTTTTTTCTTTTTATGTGCACTACACTTTTTCCAATCTTAAATTTTCTAATTAGGATTTAAAGATTTTGTAAACTTCTCTAGCAGCGATACTGTATAAAAGTTCATAAATAAGGAAGTAATTTTCAAAATGACTGTAGCTTCACACAGAAAATTTATATGCACATCGTCTTTTTTAATAAAGACTGTACTAATTTGGCGAAAAATTAACGACTTTTACTTTGTGAATTTCACGTTAAACAGATTTTATCTCTTAACATGAACAAAGAGCAAGAGGAAGCTCCACGAGATCGTATAATTTTTACGCCAAAGAAGTTTACGATTGCATTAAATCTACATTGATTTAAAATTTTATGACTAGAGCCGTCAGTCATGAAACTTCACCCTCTATTATTCAGAGTCTAGCTTGTTTATGTGCTACTCAACCACAAAAAATGTTATAAACAATGATAAATTATGAAGTAATTAGTTGCCTTTATTGTAAGACACGCATATTGGACGTAAAGAGATTCAAAGCATATTTTTAATAACTGCTAAGCAAAAAATTATAATGAAGAACAAAAACTACATAAAAACCTGCAGAAAAATTTATACACGTGCTTTCTGGAGTTTATTGCCTTACCAATTTTTAATTTTTATGATTATAATAATTTACCATCAATCGAAAGGCTTTCTAAAATGTGTGATTTGAAAATCAAAAGATTTCTGATTCGATACTTTCAAAATTTAATCACTTTGCGTTCAAAATTCGAGTGCTTTCAAACTTTTAGTGTTGTGTTTATTAATACAAGAATCAAAACTTTTTAAATTTGAGTTTCAAGAATCTAAAAATTTCGGAATTATAGCATTACAATTTATTCTTTCTTTGGTTGCAAAAATTTTAAAACTTAACTTCCATATTTTCCATTTTTAAACAATTTTCACCCTAAAAAGTACCTGTAATTTAAAAAAACTAATCTCTGGCAACGGAAAAAAGTCTTGTTTTCTTTCTAACAGGATTTAGACTAATTTGTTGGATTTTACAGCACTAATTTTGCTACCAGTTGAAATCGATTTAAATCCGCAGGTAAATTCGAAAAAAACAACTGAATTTTAAGCCTAAGTGCCACAATTACCAGAAAACACTTCCGAAATACAATCATAATTTGGAGCAGCGGATTCACACATTAATTTGAAAATTACCCAAATCGTAAGATTTGACGTTAATTAGCGTTTTCAGCACGCGGCGATGCACTTTCAAAGTTAAACTAAACTAGTTACAAAATTACAGTAAACTCGGCTCTCCTCCTGCGACGTGCAGATACATTAGATTAAAGCTTTCAACATTAGAGTTCTCAACTCTCGATCAAAGTCTGAGCTGGAAATTGATTTAATATAGCAGCTCGAACACCTGATTGGTCAATCACAGAGATAATCAAATTTACCTCCTAACTTATGCCCGAACAACTGTGTATTAGAAAACATGATAACAAAAAGGCTTTCTTTAAAAGTCAAAACTTGTTCAAGTTTTTGACAATTTTGGAACGTAAAGTTTCCAACGTATTCCAACATTATTTGGAATAATAAACTTTTATGGTTGAGGTATTATGGGCTCGAGAAAACGGGTCTCGGGAAAATATAGTTGATTATGCTTTCAAGAATTGCAATATTATTATTGATGGTGTTGTTTAAAAGAGAAAATAATTTTTTTTGTAAAAAAATTGAAACATACAAATATTATTTATTTAAAAGCAATTTCTAGTATTAAGGAAATTTCCGTACAACTAGCACACAACATATTATGGGCCGAGGCTATTGTTACGGAATTTTCCGTAAGAACAGCCTGTCGCCCCTTTGTGTTGCTAGTTATACGGAAAATTCCGTAACAATATTCTCGACCTTATTTAAAACGTTTATTTTTCGACCCAACTTTTGTTCTTATCGCTTCTTACCAAATTTTTAAAAATGATATAATTTTAATGAATGATGGCTTATTTTCTCGGGAAAAATATTCTCTAAAACTTGATGTCATCGTTTTTGAAAATAAATAAATTGGTAACAAATTTCCTGAAATAAGATTGAATTCGAATAATAACTGCCTGAAGTTAATTTAATTTTTAACAAAACAGTAATTTCGCCAAAAAAGCAAACCCAAGAAAAAAGCAATACGTCAATTCAGACGAAAAATATCCAAAATTATTTGCCTACTCAGAAAAATATTTGTTTGAATCAACGAAATTTTTGTTGGTGCAACCATAGAATTTAGTTATTATACGCACAATCAAAAGTTTGGTTCAGTCAACCAAAAGTTTAAATTGATTTGAGAAAAAATAAATAATTTGGTATATTCAACCAAAGATTTGGTTAAATCAACAAGACATTTGGCTAACTCAACAAAAATTGTTGTTTAAATCAACTATACGATTTGGTTCAATCAACAAAAATTTTTTCTTGATCTCTCAAAATAGTCATAATTTCTAAAACTTCATGGGCTTTTTTTTGAAGGTAATATTCCACGAAATTTTAGTAATAGAGAAAATAAATAATATTTTTACAAATTACAGAAAAACATTGAAAATAAATAGATGGAGTAATTTAATAAACTATTCTGAAAAATTCAAGACTATTAGTTTGATATTTTTTTCAAAGTTATGTCAAGCTGAACTTTTTTTCCCTTAAAGGCGTGTGATATGTTATGATGTCACGAATTACCGACAGAGTATAACAAATATTCCACAATCCTATTTTTAAACAAAGATAACAAGTCGAAACTTAAGAGAATCATAGAAAATATGATAGGGCACATCTGGTATGTGTCATTTTTTTCAAAATTTTGAAAAAAATTATGAAAAAAATTTTTTTCACAATTTTGAGAAAATGACACTTAACAGATGTGCCTATTCATATTTCCTATCATTCTCTTAAGTTTCAAGTTGATATCTTTGTTTTAAAATAGGATTGCCGAATGTTTTTTATACCACGTCTGTAATTCGTGACATCATAACGTATTGCACCCCCTTAAAGGCAAAAATTTTCTGAATTTTTAAATTAATTATTAAACTCTTTGGAAACTTATTTCTAAAATGAGCCCAAGGACTTTAAGAAATGATTATTTTGAGGGATTATTATAAATTATAATTATAATTATAATTATTATAAATTATAACATAAAGTTTTGGGTATTTATTATACAATAATAGTTCATTTTTGTGGCACATGATTAACATTTTTTTTGTATCATCTTGAACTCGCGGTTTTTCTTGTAAACTTGACCTCATCCAATTTTGAAAAAACTGCACTAGTTTTCAAATATTTTGTCAAAATTTGTCAAATTTTGCCAAAGATTTTGGCAAAATCTTTTTTATAAAAAATTTTTAAAGAAAAATTATTTCTCAATTAATTCAGAATCTTTAAAAAAAATGTAGTTGTTTTTTCACCAAAATATTTCTGTAGATTCAGAATAAAAATATTGTGTAATTTTTATCCGATTGAAACTTTTGATGGCTTATTTAATCGGAAATAAAATTTTCCGTATTTTGACTTAGAAAGATTTGACAAAAAAAACTGTTTGTAATAAAAAACCTGCGGAAATAGACGCTTTGAATAATTTTTTTCCAACTGTATGTCCAATTTTGCCTTAAACAATACCATTAATAATAATACTGCAATTCTTGGAAGTATAATTAATTATGTTATTCTGAGACCTGTTTTTGTTTGTGACCATAACATCTTAAGCAATTTAAATCAATTTACATAACTTTTTATTAATTTGTTTTGCTACTAATAGAGTTTATTAGTTTTAAATTATTACGATAAATAAAAGAGCCATTTACAGATATTTTTTTCTACATAAAAATTTTTTCGAAATAAAAAAATCATTTCATGGACCACATTCCGAAGCTGAGAGACACACGTGCCTGTTGGCACGTATGAATGAAATTGCACGTTTCGTTGGGTAATGCAATTGCCTAAACTTGACCTGAATGGTCATAAATTGGTGAAAGTAAATGCTCTAAAGTGGGCCACAAGTGCCAGTCACTAGGTCAGACTCATCTTCCCCTACTGTTATGTCTATTTCTAGCTAAAGCTAACCTGTTACGTCCAGAGTTTCAGTAATGAGCGACGGCGTTAAGTTAAAACTAATTATTATGCCAGAACAAATTATGATGAATGAGAACAATTAAATTCTGTATTTTCTCCTTTGAAGAAACGTCTCTAGAGTCTGAAATAATTGACTTAAAATTAAAAGATGATAGCAGTTGAGATGGGAGGAAGTTACTAACAAGAATTTCAATTATGATTGCAAATTGCTTTTAGAAAAGCAATTAAAGTTCTCAAAGTAATTTAAGTCCGTTTAATTATAACAAGAAAAGTAAACTTTTAGCGATAGAGGATATTTTATTTATACATAGCCTAATAATATTCGTATCGCCATTAATGCTTTTCTAGAATATTTTATCTATTTTCATTGATAGAAAATAGTTTCTTTATACAGAAATGAGGGCAGCATACGTTTTTCTGTAATTTTTACTGAAAATTTGTTAGATTTACTGGAACTTCTGTAAAATTTATCGTAAATATCAGTAAAAATAACAAAATTTAATGTGATGGTATCATTTCTCTTGAATTTAGGTAAAAAATCTTTGAATTTAACAGATTTTTTTCTTTGTGTTGATTCACATATTTTGGAGCTATTCAAATAAATTTTTATGAATTCAGTAAAAAATAATTAGCGATTTATAAATTCATGGAATGAATTGTTTGCTTGAATAACAGATATATTTTTAAAATAAATAGAGTCACCTCAGAAAAATATTTCGTTGAATTCACTGGGCATAAAATACTTTAAATACATTACTTAAAATACAAGTATTTCGCTATAAAGTAGTTGAAATACATTGCAGGCAAAACACAATAATTTAGCCAATGTATTTCAAATAAAATACAAACTACATTTAAATATTTTTGTATTTATTTTGAAATACATTCGAGAATTGTGTATTTTATCTGAAATACCTACTTTTAAAATATTTTAGATGAAATATATCATAAATTAATTATATAAAATTAATATTAAACCTATGCGCACTACCTAAAAAGCCGTAAGTCCATGCAGTGGAGCTTCATAGAGCCTTGAATTCTTTGTAATTCTTAAGAAACTGTTCGGAATTCACCATGAATTCATTGGAATTCTTTGGAATTTAATTATGAATTATTTGGAATTTAATTATGAATTCTTTGGAATTTAATTATGAATTCGTTGGAGTTTATTTATAAATTCTTTGGGATTCTTCGAAATTCACCTTGAATTCTTTGAAATTCTTTGGAATTTACAATTAACTCTTCGGAATTCGCCATGAATTCAATGTAATTCGCTAGAAATTCTTTGGAATTCACCAGAGATTCTTTGGAATTCTTCGGAATTCACCAGGAATTCTTGGAAATTCACAATGAACTCTTCGGAATTCACTATCAATTTTTTGGAATTATTCGGAATTCACCAGGGATTCTTTGAAATTGTTTGGAATTCTTCAGATTTCTTTGGAATCCTTCAGAATTCACCTTAAATTCGTTGGAATTCATCACGAATTCTTCAAAATTCACCTTGAATTCGTTGGAATACTTCGAAATTAAGTATTTCAGTAAGTATTCCAGATAAAACAAGTAAGTATTTCAGATAAAATTCGCAACTCTCAAATGTATTTCATATAAAATATAAAAATACTTAAATGTAGTTTGTATTTTATTTAAAATACATTGGCTAGATTGTATTTTTCCTGCAATGTATTTCAACTATGAACTACATTGCATGTGTATTATATTTCAAATTATATTTCAAATCCATTTTTCTTGAAATACTGTTCAGCTCTACTCACTTTTCACTGATTCAGATTTAGAGAGAATTGCTTAATTGATACGATTTTTTAGGATATTATTGATATTAACGTTGGGTAATAATGTAAAATATTAGAAAACACTTTTGTAGAAAGTCAATTTGTTTTCGTGAGCGATAAAGTTTTTCTTAAAACGCTTTACGTCTTTTATTAGTTTCTTTTTAAGTTGTGATGATGACGACTACGTGACGGTTTAGTCGTAACTCGTGTACGATTTGTAGCATTAAAGAATTTACGTCTGTCAGCCACAACCATGGGAGCTTTTAGAGGCCATATAACTTAGATACGCATCGGTGTGTAAGACTTTACAGTTTCGTGAGAGATTGTACTTCACTTGCAGATTGAAATGACACTTTCTCAGTCGCGATATTATGTATTGTCGCTCACTGAATCTTATTTACCATCAGCTTTAAAAGCATTGATTTCTTTAAAGAACTTCTCATTACTGAAAACCAACATTTAATTTTGTCGCGAGAAGAACTTAATGAAATTTCCACAAATCTCCTTTTCATTTGAATCTTTTAAATTAAGATCAATTAAAAGTACGTATCTTGCGGTTTTCAATAAGACTGCAATCATTAGTGAACTAAATTCTGATCTTAGAGATTTTATTTTTTCACTTTTTTTCATTCAGCATGGAAAAAGTTTTTAAGAATTTTAAGATTTTAAGAATTTAAGAATTTAAGAATTTTAAGAATTATTCTGACGAGTATATGGGCATTTCCACTGAAAGTGTCAAGTTTAGCAAAAAAAAAACAAAGTTAAAAAATAATGTTTAAGCATATGTCTCAAACTTTTTTCACACATTCTACATATGAATTGAAATACTTTTTCAGGAAAACTATTTTCCTTGGTCTTGCGGGTTATTTATGTAAATTATTTAAATAATTATACTATATATTTTGAATAATACACGATAACTATGGAAAGAAACATCATACAGGGTTGTTTTTTTTCTAAATATTGTTTTACTGATCTCGAAACATAATAATTTTTTTTATAAATATTTCGAATATAAAATAATCTTTGCATCGAAATTAGTGATGCATATCGAGCGAACGATGCAATAATAAACAGCCGATCCGATCAATCTGCTCGGTCTATCCGTGTGAACTTCTCATCTAGAAAATTATCACGAACATGACAGTATTTTTTTAAATTTTAAGCTCGCAAATGAATAAAAAAGATGTAGAATTACCAGAATTTTGATTTCTGAATCTTCAAAGGTTAATTTATTCTTTCTGGGGGTTATATTGACAGGAAATTCGTATGCTCGCGAGAAATGTCAATCTTCGAACTGAGTTCAATCGGGAAATAACAAAAGAAGGAACGATCGATCACAAACGAGCAGCGAGAATTATCGGCTCGACATGCATCACTAATTGAAATACAACTTTTGTTTAATACATTCTTTTCTTGGACCCCAGCTTTCGAAGGAATGTAATTTATATCATGTATTGATGATTTTTTGAAAAAAATCACGTAATTTTGAGAGCACACAATTGGCCTTGGAAATATGATTTTCGATTGTCAAAATATATTAGGAAAAAAAAAATTTTTTCCGATCTTGATGCGAACGATTTAAATTAACAATTTTTATAACTGCTGACTTCGGTTGAGATATTTTTGCTACGACTTCGATCGAGACATTTTGGCTCTAAATGTGTGATAACTTTTGCCCGCGAATTCAACAGCCCAGCATTCTGCTTCATATTAATAAGCTGAAAAAGGTATGCTTCAAAAAACTGAGGAGAAAAGTATTGCTTCGGTCGAGACATTTTTCCGATAAATTCATCATTTTCAAAGTTTGGAAGTGGCTAACTTGAACAATTTTAGTAGCACACCATTTTCCTTTATACAGTGTCTGTTTGACACATGAATTTGTTCAAAACTCAAAAGAATTTGCACGAGTTTGGAATTTTCTTGCTGGCACTAAAATGAAGGCACACAGTCAAATCCATGAAATTTAGGTATAGGCTCAGGTTCCCTCAACATGTATAATTTTTGCCGAACTATTAAACTGCTGCGGGGAATTTTAGTGGCTATATGAAACACTGAATTTGCAAGTAGTGACAAGTAAAAGACAAGTAGGTATTTTCATAATCCATCGTTACGAGCTAGAACCTTTATTTCCTTTTTGCAAGACTTTGTAAATATTTATCTTTATTCAGGAGATTTATAGGTAAATTTTTACATGTATTTTAACTGTTCTTTCATACATAAATTTAGCTAAAAATGAGCGGTGGCAGAAAAATGGCACTTTTCCTGGAAACGCCTATATATTTTCAGAATTCAAAATATTTACTCTTCCATTGGTGTAAAAGATATTTGGTTGTTGATCTCTTCCATTGGGTTTCCTTGAATTTGAATTACAGGTTTTTGGGATTTAATTTTAAATACGTACATGTGAGAGCATGGAAAAACCTTACACCGGAATAAATCCGGTTTAGCTATATTAACACGTGTATAGGTATTTGCTTAAAATAATCCTTTTTTGCAGAAAATAACTCAGTTTTATTCAAGAAATGGAGCCAGTGCACAAAATTCCGTATGAAATTAAATTTCAGAGCAAGTATTACGAAAATTTCGATTAAGTTAAAGTACGGAAGAAGGTCGGGCAGAAATTCCCTGTTTTTAATATATTTTAAAGTACCCAATTATTACAGAAAATGGTGATTCACTATGCTCGTTTATTTTTGTGACTATTTTATTTTTATATTAATTTCACTGAAATTATACTAAATTTACCAAAAGTTCGAAATTACTATGTTTGTCAAATATGATGGCAGACTGAAAATTATATTTGCCTTTGGGAAACGAAGAGTTCCCTAGACATAGACTAGAATCGAAGTTTGAATTCTAGGAGTCTCTTCCTGCGGAACTTGGCGTGCGTCATTGAATCAGAACGTAAAGTATTTATGGCTGCTTGAAACCACACATCCACTTAGAAATTCAGAACCAGTTTCTCACTGATGCGTGAAGAGTCAGTTGCACGGTGAAGGTTCATTTGATCTGGGGAAATCCCCAGCTCAGCTTCAGACTCTGTTTACTTATTCCTTTCTCGTTAATTCCTCGAATAATTTAAAGGAAAAAATTATAAGTACAAAAATAAAACTCAATCTGAGCGTCAAAGAAAATACCTTGGATTTCCCGTCAGTATAAAGTACAAATAGAAAACGATTTAAAAAATAAGTTAAGTAACTTGCGCTTTGATTGAAATAACAGGTAATTAAAAATTTCTGACGAATTCAATGGAATTTCGATATAACTTCACAGTGCCATAAGTTTGATATTTAAAATTTTTTTTTTCTATTTTCATTTTTGAAATTAATGACTAATTAATAACGTTTTAGTTGAATACCCTTTGAGAAAAGATAATGAAACCCAAATACTTAAAATTGGCTTCTTGCAAGAAAAGTATTTTCAAAAATGGCAATTTTCAAAACTGGCAGTTCTTCTTTTTTAGCTAACATGCTACATTTTCAAATAATGCATCTGAATCCGAAGCCGAGGAGGAAAGTAAGCTTTTTTAGTTCCACTTTAATTGAATTGGAATTCAGTTTAAAATCTGATAACGAGAGCCTTTCAGCTCAAAAGGATTTATTAGATTTTTACGATTTGTTTTAACTACATATAAAATACCTATATACTCTATACAAATACATGGGAGAATACGGGTTTATATGTTTCGTGAAAAATTTAAATACAATCCTTTCAACTAAGTTAAACGATCTTTTTTCGTAAAATGACATTTTAAAAAAAGTTAAAAAATACAAAGCTGTGTGAATTAAGGCTCTGCTTAGAAATTCTACATATATATTTACATGGAGTTTTGTTTTATGGAAATACAATAAAAATTCCGTTTAACATCTATCGAGTTTCTTTTATTCCAGAAAAATTCTTGGAAAATTTAATAGATAAATTTCTTAATTAATTTGATTTAGAAAAAATTCTATTGATCCACCTGTTTTGGTTTCTGATGGCTTAGAATCTTTTAGTTATTTTTGCTAATGACAGAATTCCAGAAACTATTTTAATGGAAGAAAATAAATCACTATCCATCATAGAATTTTTCTAGAAATAACGATTCATTTCAATCAAAAACTCAACTTTACCTCAATAAAATGCCACAGTTAACAGTAAACGAAGATTAATTTTGAGTATAAAAATCGTATAAAAAGTTTCATAATTATCAGTTTTTTTTGTTTTATAATGCAGCTATAATTTCTCTGCAACGTTTCAGTTTCCTGGGATTTACCGACATAAAAAATTTTAATTCCATAAATAAATTATATTTCAATAATAAATCTTATTTTTATTACTCATTATTTTACTTATTATTCGCGTAAATTTCGTTATTTATTACCGATTGGATAAATTATTATGTAATATTTTAATACTGTAAAATTTGAATAATTCAAATCATTAAAAAGACTATTATGCAACTAATAGTTATATTTTACTATTGTTTTCTTTTTTATACTTTTTGTTTTATATTCATGAAAATGAGAATAATGTTCACGAAATGTAGAAACTGATA
This sequence comes from Euceroptres primus, assembly GCA_037177015.1. Taxonomy (NCBI): domain Eukaryota; kingdom Metazoa; phylum Arthropoda; class Insecta; order Hymenoptera; family Figitidae; genus Euceroptres; species Euceroptres primus. Next base: position 956 of record JBAGKK010040686.1, on the reverse strand, counting down.
TCATTCAAATGTTTAATTAACAAACAAGATCCTTTTTTCAAAATTATTTTCAATGTTTCAGGAAATTCTCAGAGTTGCGACAAGTTTCTAGTTTCAAAAATTCCAGATCTTTTTTTCCAGATGTTTTCCAAGCCAATTTGACAAAAATTCTAGGCCAATTTTTTTAACGAAATCCCATAGCTTTTGATTCGAAGACCTGACATAAAAAATTTTTCTGCGATAATTACAAAATTTTCAACAATTTATGTTTTTTCCAAATTGTCAAGGGCCTTTTTCAAAACTCTATATCTTTTTCAAGTTTTTTGAAGCCTTTTATATCTTACCAATATAGTTTTTTTTGTAAGGGAATTCGTTGTCTTTATAGTAACCAAATTATTTTAATTGGTTCAAGAGACCATTCACAAAATATGTGATACTTTTGGGGGTGGGAGGGGATTAAAAATATCAAAAATATGTATCACGTAGTTTGTGAATGGTCCCCAAACAAAATATGATAGATTTCAATATGATAGATTTCATTTCAACCAAATATTCCAGGTAGAAAAATTACACAGGCCTATAAAAATGAGATTTTGGCTTCCTCACTGAGATATAAAAGTGTTTTCTCATGTAATTTTTCGCGTTAAATCCGAATCTGGCAGCAAAATTTGTCTAGCATGTCAGAATTTTGAAGTATTCTAACCTGAAAGTGCAAAAAATCCCGTTTTTCGGCATTTTCAGATGAAAATAACTTTGAAACACGAAGATATTCGTCAATTTGGCCAAGAGATACGGATTCAACTGAATGAAATGAAAAAATGAAGAAATTTACGGTAGTGATGGGCGATCCTGGGGAAAAGTAACGATCCTTGAAAATCGATACTTCATAAACTATCGATTCGATCCGAGTAAAAAATCGGTCCAAAAAGTATCGATACCAAAGTATCGATACTGCTGGATCGGTGCATGCGCAATAG
>JBAGKK010040675.1:0-10531 GCA_037177015.1 Euceroptres primus | reverse complement strand
GGATTTCGATCTTTACTTTTAGCCATGATGCTGGTCGCACGAAGTTTGAGCGTAAACTGTGGCGGGCAAGCACTTGATGCTCAGGTACGCGCGGTCAGGTAGTAACGTTTGGGTTCAATAAAAATACACTTATACTGCTCGGATCTTTATAAAAATTTAGTACAATGTTCTTGGATATATATGCATTCGAAAAATGTGAAAAAAAATTTTTTTTTAATTGAGTGTCAAACTAGACTACACCCTCAAAATGTAACAAGGAATTATGCTTCCAACCACATTTGGAACATCGTAGTTTGCTTGTGCAATGATAAGGTCTATCTCCAGGAGTGAAACAATTATAAAAGCAATTGTTATGCGAAACGAAATCCTTACGCCCTTCAAAAGACTGGGTCTTAAATTGGTTAGATTTAAACAATGCATGATTCTCGTTACAAAGGAGGTATTTTTAACTGGAAGATGCAATGTGGCTCTTAACTCCCGATTGTTTAGAAGTCCTGTTCTTTTCTTGTGGACTCGTTTTTGAAAGAGCTTTTGAAGCTTGAATAGCTTCTAAAACACGAATGCGTTTTTCCAAAAATTATTCGAGTTCCTTAAATGTTGGATAATCAGAGCTAGAACCTAATTGCATCTCCGATTCCTTTAGAGACTGACTAACAAACTTATATAGTTATTAATTGCTTTAAAATCGTTCTATATTAGAATATTTTAAACCAGAAAGAAAATATAGAAAAAAACATATAAAGTATTTGTATGTATAATTTTTTTTTCTCCCAAAATATCCATTATTTTGTATTCTTCATTTTCAATTTCACTATTTCGTCAACATATTTCCAATTTATCTAAAAAAGTATCGAATAAGATCGAAAACATTTAATTTTGTACTCAAATTTTACATTGTATATGAAATATCCGCCATTTCAGATCGACCATTTTGAACTTTACAATTTTGACACAAGATTTTGAATCAGCGGTAACAAATTTCACTTACTTTTTGTGGTGTATGGCCCACTGTGCAGTCGATTAATCACCTTGCTGCCAGTTCTCGTCTTTGATTCGTCCCACGTCCTAAAAGTAGGCTGAGAGTTATCCTTTCATGATTTTTTGTTGCGAAAATCAATTATTGCAAATTGCAAAATTTTGCAATTTGGACCGAATTCTTCTCTATAAATCACTGGAAATGACTTGTCTTCGTCCAAGAACTTCGGAAACGATCCTTCGATATCTTTGCATTGAACATATTCTGATTGTATAATTTTAGTATCGTTTCTCGCAATTTATCGCAAATCATCCGCTGCATCCGCATCCTGATGATGTCCTTCTTCGCGCAGAAGCGCTTGAGGTGCCTCTCATTGCTGGCGAAGTTCTGCTTGCATAAGTCGATGATCCTAATCTTCCTGCCTTAAATCTTTAATTTGATTACGTGTGACTATTAGAGCGTCACGTTTCGCTTCTTTCTTTCGCGTTTGGCTTTGATCTCTAATATTTCGAGCTATATTGCCGTTCCAGATCTAAGACATAATTAGTTCTGCGACATAATTACTTCCCTCCAGTCTGTTTTGACTTTGATTCACTTGGTTCGTTTGCACGAAAACATTTAAGCAAACGAAAGTAATATAGTCGTTTATTTCTTATAAGACATATGTGTATTCAAAGGGTTGAAGGAGAACTATTCCATATGCTTTATTCAGTTTATCTACGTTCTAATAATTATTTTGTATACAATTATGTATTTTTTATAGTTTCAATTCGCTGTTTATTTAAAGCAACATAAAACACAAATAAATATCTTACATTCTACACTGTGAAGTGGGCATTTGATTAAAAAATGGTAGCTTACTTCCGTAGTTTTCATTCCACAGCATCTGTAAATCCTGGGCTCCAGTTTAAGCATTTTATTTTTAATACCTAGTCTTGTTTGTTTTAAAGTTATTAAGAATCCGAATTCGTCCCATAATTCTAAAGTAATTAATTGGTACTCTTAAGAAGACAAGATATTTCTTACGTAGTGATGCAATTCCAAAATATCGATAAAATATCATTATTTCAAATTTTATTAAAATAAAAATAGTTTAGTTAATTCTTTCTTTCAATTTATTTATTAAAAGTTACAAAAATTAAAAATAATTTAGGTTTTCGTAATTCTTTTAACTTGCATTTGTAAGAACACATAAAAATAGTAAGAAAACGCTTGTAACGAAGAAAATAGAACTTATACTTGGAGGAAGCTCAATAGAACCTGAAACAGAAAACGTATAATATAAATTAAATAAATAAACGAACATATTTCATTCAGGTAACAATATTTATTAAGTATTATTCAAGAGAAAACATTAAAGTTTTGAAAGAGAAATAAACGAAAATAAGTTTTTACTATGAATATAAACGAAATTATATGTAAGTATACTTTTGATTATAATTTTTTACTTTCATTTCTTATGTACTTACTATCAATGAAACTGCTTTGCAATGCAACAGTATTTCTTCTCTTTACCAGTATCAAGTCCTTTATTGGATCCTTTAAGTTTGGTTCAATTCAATGAAATTTTCACCGTATGATCGTCGCAAATCTTAGAACAGTTAAGATTTCGGAGAATTTCAGAATTCCTTTGATAATTCATTTGAGCCTTAGTTTGCCTGAAAAACTAAAAGCCAGATGTTGACATTATTATAAGGAATTATATATAAAATAAGGAGTTAAAATATAAAAACATGCAAAACAAGAAAATTTATTACAAAAATTAAGAATTGCCGAAGAGAAAGAAATGGAGATGTAATACATAATTACGTGACGCATTACCGACCGATTTTTTATTTATTTTTAGCGTGTTTATTAGGAGAGAAATGCAAATATAATGCTGAAATTTTGAGAAATAATATAGAATATATTTGGACATCGATGTCTCGTGTGTTTCAGTTTTTATTTTGAAAAAATCGGTCGGTAATTCGTGACAACATTAAATATAATATACACTTAAAATAAAGAAAAACAATTGCTTGAAACCGAAAACATAGAAGCATTCACAGCAGTCAAAACTCTAGAGCAATGAGATGATTTATTTATTTTATCAGAAGCTTTTATCCACTTGGTTCAAAGACAGCTGCTTGTGAAGTTTTTTCTCTTTTAGCTTTGGAAAACAGCCTTTCACAAGGCACCAAGGTTACAGCAACGCTCAACTATTTAAGAACGATCTTTGATTAGTTTGGGAACACGTTGACCATATCAGTCCAATATTTTATGATATCCTCCTCTAAGTCCGCCAAAAAAATTTTATATAAACACTTAATTCGTCATTCAAGAGAGAAATAGTGGAACGAGCAGCGGCTTCATTCTTGTTCACTTGAGCCTTTTTCTTCAGTCAACTGTGTCTGTTCCAAAGTGAGAACTAAAAAGGGCAATTTTTCAGCTTTTGTTTTTTTTCTCTTCAGAAGCGATTGCCAAATATCACAAACTATCTTAAATCTATGCGGGGACACTCCCAGGATACGAATAATTTGCATAATAATTAACTTAGTTGTTATAAACAAATAGAGTCTCTAAATCAACAACGGAGTGGTTTGATAAACAAAAAAATTTTTTTGGACTAAAATTGCTATATTTTATCTCTAGCGCAACATTAAATGGTAAACATGTACTAAACATATAAAATTATTATTGTTATAAACAATTATCATAAAAAATTAATATATTTTTAATTTTCTTGCAAATTTCACCCCTTTTTTCAGTTTCATTGCTTAATATGGGATAAAATTTGTCAAGTGTACCCGCCTAAAATTTTGTCGTCGCTTATCTTATTAATACTCCACCAGATTGTAGTGTTAATGGACCTCCTTAAATTTATTAAAGGGGGTGCATCTAGTATAACGGGTTGTCAAGAAACAGGGACCCGAATTTTCGACGATTCACCTCGACCGCTTACATTCAATTGTACATAACTCCTGATACAGTTATCCGATTTTACTTTCCTGTGAGGGTTTGAGAAAGTTTTTTTAACGAAGTTTACAATGGAAGTAATCATTTTACAATAAAAAAATTATTTCCCCCTAATTTTTCATTTTTAAAAACATTTTTGAGTTTTTCTCACAACGCGGCATGTTTGATTTTTTTGAAGTAAGCTAGAAAAAAAGGTTAATTTTTTCTCTTGAAAAACATCCCAAAACGAAAATGGGATGGAAGATGAGTTGTAAAAGGTCGTAAGAGCGCGGGTGCCCCGCGCCAGTTAACCGCAGCAATACCAGGCGTGCTGTAGAGTCTCAGTGCTTCTAATACTTGATAAAAATGATTTTGGGGTGCTTTTTGGTGTAAGTCCCCCTGCATCTGACAGTAGTACTTAAAAAATGATTTTCTTATTGAAGTTTACGTTCATATTGCTCTTTTCTTCGCGATCTTGCTCTTCTCTTTGCGATCTCTCTCTTCGGGAAAGTAAGAGCAAGATCACGAATAGAAGAGAAAATTGAATATAAAATTCAATTTAAAAAATCATTTTTTAAGTACAACTGTGAGAGGCAAGAGGTTGACGAATACTTCTAAGTATTTGTCATCTCTGCAGCATGAAATTTTCCCGAAGAGAAAAATCGCGAAGAGAAGAGGAAAGTGAACGTAAAATTCAATGAAAGAAAATCATTTTTTAAGTACCACTGTGAGAGGCAATGGGATGACCAATACTTCTAAGTATTCGTCATCTCTCCAGCATCAAATTTTCCCGAAGAGAAAGAAAGAGAAGAGCAAAGTGAACGTAACATTCAATTAAAAAATCATTCTTTAAGTACCACTGTGAGAGGCAAGGGGACTCATACCAAAAAGTACCCCAAAACATGAAAAGCAAGGAGACTCACATCAAAAAGCACCACGAAATGTGAGGGGCAAGAAGACTCACATCAAAAAGCACCCCACATCGTTAGAGGTGAGGAGATTAATACCAAAAAAACAGCCTAAAACGTGAGAAGCAAGGGGACTTACCAAAACGCACCTCCAAATGTAACAGGCGAGCAGAATCATCCATCACAATCTTTTATTATTATATGATTACTATCGTTTCCTTACAAGGAAACCGTTTTCAAAATTTCATTTAGAAGATATCTAAATTGTTCTTTAACTATCAAAAAGTAAGAATAAAATAAAATTGTCGTTTTACTTAAATAGAAAAATCATTTTTGTCAAGTATTAGAACCACTGAGACACTACAGCACGCTTGGTAGCGCTGCGACTAGTTGGCGCAGGGCACTCACGCTCCTCCGACCTTCTACTACTCAACTAATAATTTCCATCCCATTCTCATTTTGGGATTTTTTTTCAAGAGGAAAAATCAAGCCTTTTTTCTAGTTTTTTAAAAAAAAATCAAACATGCCGCATTGTGAGAAAAACTCAAAAATGTTTTCAAAAATGAAAAATTAGGGCGAAATAATTTTCTTATTGTTCAATGATTATTTTAATTGTATACTTCGTTAAAAGACCTTTCTAAAACTCCCATAAAAAGTAAAATTATATAACTGTATCAGGAGTTATGTACAATTGAATGTAAGCGGTCGGGGTGTATCATCGAAAATTTGGGCCCCTGTATCTTGACAATATTTTGACAGAATTGAAAGAGGTCCACTAACATTACAATCTGGTGGAGTTTCAACAAGATAGGCGACAAGAAAATTTTAGACTGGTAAATTTGACAAATTTTACCCCATATGCTCATAGAAGTTGCAAATTCTCATTATCAGTTGTTAAAATATGATAACAATTATTTTTATAAACAAATTGGATAAACAAATGCAAAATTTTGTCATTTTCCCACAGAATCTTTGGGTTTTCCAGGCGAGTTTGCCTCTAAGGGCGTTAATGGAGAGGCTCAACTGCAGGAAACTGAGTATTAAAAATTTTCATTTTTTATAAACAAACTGTGTAAACAAAAGCAAAATTTTTGCACTTTCGTGCAGAATCTTTGGTTTTTTTACGCAAGTCAGCCTCCAAATGCGTTATCTGAGAGGTATAACTGCAGAACATTGATTCTTAATAATAATTGCAATTGTTATAAAAAAATTTTATATAAAATAGCACAGTTTTATATTCGGAATTGAAAATCGTCACTTTTATAAACAAATATAATAAACAAAAACCCATTCTTAATATTTTATTAACATTTCAGGGTAAAAAAGTATATTTTTTTCAACTTCTTCACTTTGAAATGACTTAATAAAGTAGGATCTCTACGAATATTTGTCTTAAATTGAACCTCTATATTTGCATAAAGAAGTTTAATAAACAAAAACCATTTGCTCATTTCCTTGGGCTTAAATACACATATGTAGCAAGTTACTGCAGCCGGTCTTTCAGTGAGAGCCTGGCAAACTTTACCATCCACTAATGTCAACTGCGTGTCAACTTTCACTACGAAATGCCTGTATCTGTTCCGACTCTTGTTGGCTTCAGTTCTTTAATTCCTTTCTTGATGGATAAACTCACTGAAATAGTTTGTTCTTTCGTTTCCGGCGAACAATCGTATTGCATTAGCCTGGAATGCATTGTTGATGAAGGGTGTGAATTTTTCCAGATTAATGTATTTTCACATTTTCAGTGCCCTCTGAACATAATTCTAGTGGCACCATCGATGCAGTGAAGCTGGACTCATCCGATATGCTTGGAGTATCGAATTTACTGTATAACTAAGTCATAATATGGAGGGAAAATATCAGCGTTTCTTTGTTTTTATTGAATCTGAATGAGCTTATACGGAGATTTCGTCAACTTTGCTTCCTCGATCAAAACTAAAGCTTCAATGGCAGTGAACCGTATCCGAGAGTTATCGCTATCTTCTTCCATTTTATTATCAATATCCAAGAGTTCTTTTATAGCATCTGCTACATTCTTCCTGCCATTTTCCTGAACTGGAATTTTCTTTAAACTCGGCGGAGTTGGATTTTCCTTGATTTTCTTTATATTGTGAGAATGCCCCTCCACGTTTGAAACCTGTCATAAAAAATCTGCTTAATGTACAACATACTTTTCCATTTTTTTAGAAAATAAGGGTAGAATTGAACAACTACCATTTTTCGAACTGCATTCAATTGTTCATTATATAGATTATACTCCGTTTTCAAATACCTCAAAGCTCTTCCACATCCCTAGTGTGATCGCAAGTCAATAAGTCACACAGAACTCTTTTGGAAATTTTGCCTGTGTTGATAACAAAGGAAGATCTCAAGATACGACGTGTTAAACTCCTCTTGCTGGTGGGTTGGCTATAGTCGTTATGTTCTTGATCTTTGTGTATGGAAGATGGGAGGCTCGCAAGGAGCCTCCTGGTAAGTTGGAAGGTAGAAGATGCTCGGAGAATCTTCTGGAAGGGCTGAGGGGATTTGGAAGCTCCTTCCGGTTCTTCCGGAAAAGGGAGGAAATAGAATATACCCGGAGGACCTTCTGGAAAGAAAGAGGGACTTAGAAGCTCCTTTCGGCTCTTTCGGAAAAGTGGGAAAATAGAATGTACCCGGAGGACCTTCTAGAAGGAAAAAAGGGACTAGGAAGCTCTTTTCGGCTCTTCTGGAAAAAGTGAGGAAATAGAATGTACCTGGAGGACCTTTTGGAGGGAAAGAGGGACTTGGAAGCTCCTTTTGGCTCTTACGGAAAAGTGAGGAAATAGAATGTACCCGGAGAACCTTTTGGAGGGAAAGAGGGTCTTGGAAGCTCCTTTTGGCTCTTCTGGAAAAGTGGAGAAATAGAATGTACCCAGGGGACCTTCTGGAAGGAAAAGAAGGACTTGGAGGCTCCTTTTGGCTCTTCCGGAAAAATGAGGTAATAGAATGTACCCGGAGGACCTTCTGGAAGGAAGAGAGGGACTTGGAAGCTCCTATCGGCTCTACCGGAAAAGTCAGGAAATCGAAGGTACCCGGAGGACCTTCTGGAGGGAAAAAGGGACTTGGAGGTTTTCGAGGGTAGATACGAACTCGCAGATGGTATTCACTAAGTATTTATTTTCACGATTTACAAGACGGAGCGCGTAGTCGGATGTCGCGGCAAGGTCGGAAGCCTGCGAGTAACTGTCCTCCGGTTCAAGGAGCTCGTCCTTTTAACAGCCTTACGCGCCCACGATGAGGTCGCGGTAGGGGTTGTCTCCCCTCCAGTTTCTCCCAAGATGCTAGGCCTTGCTAGAAGCTTCTGGAAGGTTTTTTCATAATAGGAGAAACTTGGTCTAGGCTTGACTTTGCATACTACTGTAAGCCATTAGAGCGAGGGAGAGAGACTATAGTGAGAGCAAGAGGGAGACGGTGAGAGCAAGAGCGACTGGCGAGCCTCATTGCTCGTCCACATCTGCAAGAATTAAGGCCCTTTCGCTTTCACTGGCCATAGTAAAATGCAAGTTTAAACGTGCTTCTTGCACCAAACTAGAAAACTTCAAGCAAAACGTCGTCAAAAAACGATAGTGTTTAAAAAATGCTAATGCTCTATCGCGACATGTATAACAGATGGTATAATAAATGAATATCAATAAGTACCTTGTACTTAACAAACTGTTTATTGAAGAATTGAATACATAAAACTTTAAGAACTAGGAGAAAATAACGAAGGAAGAAAAAAATACGAAGATATAAATGAATATCGATGAATACTTGTGTTAAAAACAAAAAAGACAATTTAAGGACGTCTATAAAATATAGCGATTTCAGTAAAAAAAATTTTTTCGTTCATCAAACCACTCCGTTGTTTATTTGTTGACTTAATTTGTTTATTACAATTAAGTTGACTATTATGCAAATTATTCGTATCCTGGCAGTGCCCCCGCATGGATTTAAGACGTTGTGTGTTTAATAATCAAAAGGCACTACTCTGGTAAAACCACCACAAAATATTTACACGTTCACATCAAGCAGGATCGCCATGTGCCTAAATTTCAGGTTCGAATGCGCTGATGAGCACTTCTAGTGAGACGATGATTGTCCAAATAAAACTTATACTGTTATCGAATATAAGATTTATTCTATCCTTATTACAGAGCTTATACAAAATTAGTGCGGCAAAGCACTCTTTCGGTTCACACTAGAGGTTTCTAGCCGAGAGAGAAACGATACACTTAAAGTTTCTCGAGAGAATAATGCGCAGAGATGCGACTATTTCGAAGTCAGGAAAAGAACACACCCACCATTCATCCATCTATCCATCCGTAACTAAAGAAATCGATGTAATCTTTATCGATAATCAAACGGTCCAGGTAAATCGATTTCCTGCTTTACCAACTATTTCAAAATAAATCTAAACGAATCCTTAACATAATTTCTCACGTTTGAACCTTCCGGTGCAAACTTCGAAGAGCTCATAGGTGTTTTACATTCAATTTACTAACTAGTTTTTATTATCCTCCTCCAAATGCCTTACAGGCAATATCGCAAGTTTCGAAATCGGTCGAGTATAAATTCCTGTGGAAGTGTGAACAACAACTACTCGTACAAGACCGTCAGTTTCCTTTTTTACTTCGATAATCCTACCCAAAGCCCATTTCGTAGGAGGCAAAGTTTCTTGTTTCAACAATACAAGTTGACCGTTACACAAATTCTCCTGTTGGAGTTGCCATTTATTTCGTTGTTGTAAAGACAAAACATAGTCTTCCGACCAAGCCTTCCAGAATGACCAAAGGAGTTGCTGCCAGAGCTGCCACCGGGATAACCGATTCTCTTTAAAATCAAGCAAAGACTCTTCGGGGATGGCGGTCAATTCTCCACCAATTAAAAAATGGCCCGGTGTCAGTACCCGCAAGTCCTCTGGGTCATCCGACAGGGGAAGCAACGGACGAGAGTTGAGACACATTTCAATTTGACAATTTAAAGTACTTAATTCTTCGAAGGTAGGAAACCGATTCCCTAAGATGCGTCGCAAATTGTGCTTAACGCTTCGCACTCCAGATTCCCAGATACCTTCAAAATGCGCAGACGCAGGCGGAATATATTTCCAACGAATCTTGTCATTAATTAAGTACGATTGGACATGAGAACTCTTTATAACTCAGGAAAACGTCTAAGCCATTTCGCGATCTGCACCCTTAAAATTTGTGCCATTATCACTGTAAAGCGTGTGAGGCAATCCACGTCGAGCAACCATTCGTTTAAGAGCTGCTATAAAGGCCTCTGAAGTGTAGTCGCTCACTACTTCTAAATTAATTGCGCGTACGGAAAAACAAACAAATACCGCGATATAAGCAGACTGAGAAGCATGACCACGACCCTTATTCAACTTAATTTTCAAAAGCCCGGCATAATCCAAACCGACATATGTGAATGGCCGTGAAGGGCGCGAAATCCGATTGGCAGGTAGAGCCCCCATCAACTGTTCGGAGACAGCAGCTTTCAAACGAGAACAGGGAATACAATTTAAATCACGGATTTCACTACTTGTCTTGTTCTTAGAATCCAATAAAGCTGCCGAACTTGAGTCATGGTGAGCTGAGTGGCACCATGTAAGCATTTTTCATGATAGTGACTGTAATGTCTCTTAATAGTTGCACATAAACGTGAGTAGGAGGAATACGAGAAACAGGCAGTAGACTCGGTTTAGAAT